>JAHDVE020004835.1:0-110051 GCA_022606495.2 Halesus radiatus | reverse complement strand
CAGTATGTGTTTTGGAGAGTTTAGCTGGGAATTTATATAATTGGAAAAGTTTGCAAGTAGTTTATCACAACTTTTTTTTTTCTGGAACCCAAACTGGCATTCATCGATAATACCCAATTTATTTAAATATTTATCTAAATTTATCGAAACATATTTTTCTAAAATTTTTCTAATGCAGGTAATATAGAAATTGGCCTGTAATTATTTATAGAAGAGTGGTCTCCATTTTTAAAAATAGGTCTTACAATGCTACATTTTAGTTCCTCGGGAATTTCACTCGTATCAATTATCATGTTAATAAAGTGAGCAATTATAGGGCTAAGTAATTTGACATGTTTTTTCAAATCATACATACGAATTAGGTCTACGCCAGGTGTCTTGGAATTTTCATACCTACAATAATACATTCAATTTGCTTGGTATTAGCTCTTGGTAGGTACATTGAGTGCGGTAGATATTCCTGTACGCAGTCAGACGCTCGGACATCACATTCATGCAATAACTTATTAACTCCCTCATCAAAGAAGTTAGCAA
Source organism: Halesus radiatus (assembly GCA_022606495.2). NCBI lineage: Eukaryota > Metazoa > Arthropoda > Insecta > Trichoptera > Limnephilidae > Halesus > Halesus radiatus. The sequence goes on along the minus strand of JAHDVE020004835.1, from coordinate 109,517 downwards.
AATTTTCTGCCACTATATTAGTAGGTTGAGACTTTAAGAAATATTTAGATACAACTGCATCACAGCTGGATTTATTTTTTCTTCCTAAAATTTTATTTATTTCATTCCAAGTTTTTTTAATATCCTTAAAACAGTGATTAAATTTGTTATTGTAATATTTTTTTTTTTGCGTACAATATTTGCTTATTTAGTTTATTTCTGTATTTCTTGAATTCGTTTTCATATTTTTTGTTGGTTGGCGTGTTTTTCCATTTTCTCCATAGTGCATCTCGTAGTTGTATATTTTCAATGAGCAAGTCATTCATCCAGGTTTTTTGGTTATTGCGATATTTTTTTGTCAATACTTCTGTAACGCTACTATTTTCATAAATATTTTTAAAAATTGATTTAATTTCTTGATACATGGTATTAGGTTCAGATAAATTTAGCATTTCTTTCCAATCAGTCATTGTGATTAGCAGATCAACCTTTTTTTCAGATAGTACAGTATGGCATTCGAGGTGCGATTTGTCAATTTTACAGGTACAGAAATCAATAGAAACGGCAGTTAGGTAGTGATCTGCTATCCTTGTTTCACAAACACATGACCTGAGTTCGGTGTTATCTTTTTCTCTTAAATAAATATGATCTAGACACGTTGCAGTTACATAGTTAGTTAACACTGCTTCACGTGTGATATCATATATGCATCTAACTAAACCGAAGATAGACATTAAATTTTCATATTGCACTACTGTTGAGTCGTGTTGACTTAAAATATTTATGTTCATGTCATCAAGAATCAAAATAGATTCTTTAATATCAATATTTTCCAAAATTGTTTCCAGTTCATCAAGAAATAATTTTTTATTTGTATTTGGAGGTCTATAGATTCCTAATAAATGCACACGTTTATGTTTGTTAACAGAAATGGTTCCGTAAACGCATTCGAATTGAGTTGGCATTATATCTATTTGTTCAAAAGTAAGGTGTTCTTTCACGTAGACAATAATTCCCCCACCCGATCTTTTGTTTCGGCAATAGTGGTATGAATTAAAACCCGTTAGTTTGTATTGATTCACATTATTTACATTTATCGAGGTTTCACACAGCATGATAATGTCAATATTTTTCAAAGAACTAGAAATAATTAGGAGGAGAGTATCCCAATACTTTGATAAGGATCGAATATTTAAATTTAGGGCAGTTATTATATTATTTCCTAAAACAAGTTTTTTTTCGGTCCAGTTTTCAAAATGTCGCGTCCGTTCATAATCTATTTCTGTTATATCAAAGTCTCCGTTTAAATCACCCATATTTATAATGTAGAAAAGAAACGTGAATTATTTCAAATACACATATTAGGCGTTTATAAAGGCAGACTAGATAGACACATAATATTAAGTCAGTTAACAATTTCGATAGGTTCCTAGACAGATGATGGTTTTGTTCGGACCGAGGTAGGTGAGATAATTGGCACCAGTCAATGCGTTGTATCTGTTTCATGCCTGAATATATGAGGGTCAGTTTATATTTCAGTACGCTCGCATCAACACTTTGGTAAAGGGACAATGCAGAATACACATTTAAAAAAAATTGTCGTAATGATTTAAAATTTTCGTACTTGTTAAGCAATGGAAACACGTTATGCTTACATGATATTATCATGACGTTTGTGACAATATAATTTAATAGTAGTACATACCTAGTCATAGTCTATACGACTTTGTGCGATATACATCATCTTTTTAAAGTACGTACAGTTTGAGTTATTAGCTCTATGATTAGTATTAAGGGTCAAATTAAATGTTTTGTTTTGGTAAACGCAGTTACTGCACTTTTCCTCTGAGTTTTTGTTTGGGCATTCCTTCCATTCGTGATCCATGGCACAGTGTAGACATTTCCCGTTTTTATCTTTATTCAAGCATTTTAACGCTGTGTGACCAAACTTCAGACAATGATAGCACTGCGTCAGGGGGTTGGCATCCTCCACTCGAACTCTGTTAAATCCAATATTAATTTTTTCTTTTTCCATGAGGTAAGACCTTAGTATTCCGCTGGTTTCCAATATGTAGTTAGTGAGTCCATTTTGGATTTTAGGTTTAAACATTTTGATCAATTTAACGGTGTGTTTTACATCATTTTCCATAATTTCTTTGAATCCATCATTTTGTGTTTTTAAAGCCTCAATTATTTCTTCTTCTGATAAATCTGCTTGTAGATTTCTTATGAATATTTTTGGGTTTTTCTTTTTTAGTTCTTCCGCGACCATGTTTTTTTTTAATTGTTTGTTTATTTCGTCTGTTAATTTCTCCGCGTGGTCTTTTGAAAGCAAGATATTATTAATTTATTTTGTGAGGCTTTTCGAACACCGTTTACTGCAATACCCAAGTTAGATATTTTAATTTTTTTGACTATTTGCTCTTTTATTTCATCTGATGTCATGTCAGTATTTTTGCCTTTTACAATCAGTGAGTATTTCGATTCAGGCATCTGTTTGACTCTACTTGCATATGTTCTTTTTTCCATATTATTTGAATTTTCTATTTTTTTTTCGAGTTTATCTATTAGTTTCGCTTGTAGTGAAACTATCTCGTTTTTCAGGATTTCTTTTTCTTGAGTCCATTTTTCCTCAAGTAGTTTAATGTTCAAAGGCAAATTATTTTTAGCCTTTGAATCCTTCACAGTGGATATATTTGATATTTCAAACTTGATATTTTCGATTATGGACAGCACGTCCATAATGGGTTAAGTTTTGTGACCGCGTAGCGGTCACCTAACACACAACGAAAACCTTTTTGAATATAAGTGACAATATCACAATTGTTTAGACAAATAAACACGTCCACACGGTACCGGTGCTGACGTTGACTGAATAATCCTGGCAGTTGTTACACGTTACAATGCTTAATTCTGTCAATGTTCCACAATACGTTGCATAATTATGAGGTTTGTTCAAAAGAAAAGGTGAATTATGTACATTCGATTATCGATTTTTTTTTTGTTATGTTGATAGACACATGTTTATCATATGCGCTAGCATAAGTACATTATATCTGAGGGGGATTACTTTGAAGGGGAGAAAATGGATATTGATGAATAAATAAATACTTCGAAATTCACCTTTTCTTTTGAACACACCTCGTATGTTAATGTTATACATATCAATGTTTAATTCTTTCGATGTTACACATTTATTGTTATGTCCAGTTTAATTCTAGTAATGTAACGCATGCCAATGTTTAATTCTTTCGATGTTACACATTTATTGTTATGTCCAGTTTAATTCTAGTAATGTAACGCATGCCAATGTTTAATTCTTTCGATGTTGCATACATAATTGTGTTTAATTATAGCAACGTTCAATATTTCATCCTGTCAATGCAACATTTCATTTTTATACTCTGTCAATGTTATACCTTTCAATGTTACTTTCAATATTTAATTCCGTCTATGTTACATATTACAATGTTTAATTATATGAATATTTCACACCACAATATTGAATTCCATCAATGTTACATATTGAAATGTTTAATATGTCAATGTAACATTACAGGAATTCTTCGTACAGAACAATATTTGACCGACGAGCCTCAGTGCGAGTGGCGCTGCAGATGCCGAAAGTCATCATGCACAAGGACCTCATATTCACATTCGAAGATCTCATTGGTAAGTTCTGTCTGACAAACAATAGTAGAAAATTAACGATGGCACTGTAATAACGAGTTCAGTTAAATTGCTTTCAGCAACAATCAACAACACCAAAATGGTTAAAGAGAAAAAAAAATCATATTTTTCACATTGTGTATAGACTGTCAACTGTCTCCAGCGTCTCCTAAGAAACTTTGGACGCGTTGGTCGCAAAACTGATAAATTCAACTGGGGAAGCTCTGGTCACTGGCAAGGCGGAAGGCATGAGAAGCAGAGGAAGATATACGATGCGTTGGACTGATCAAATATCACAGTTGTCCGGAACGTCGGTTGGTGTCCGCAGTTCTCCATGTAGCATTAGAGCGGAGGAGTCTTATTGACCAGGGAAATTGGAATAGGGGTCACGATCCTCAGCTATGAGGCAACGGTTTTCAGAAAAGATTGGTACTTTCCGAAAGGAGACGATTTTACATCATATTCTACTTTATTTTTATTGTTTCAGCGCAATAATTCCATGGAAGATGTTTTTGTCTAAAACTTGGCGTTTCTTTCCAGGTTCCTTTGGAGGAGTCAGCGCTCTGTGCCTTGGCGTGAGTTTCATCTCCTCCGTGGAGATCCTGATTTGCCTCCTCAAGCCCATCTTTCGCCTCTTTTCCCGGAGGAGGAAGAACGCCATCTTGGACTATGCCAACTGATCCTCATCTCCTCTTTGAGATCCTCACCTGCGTAGCCAAACTGGTCACAGAGAAATTCACGCAACAACTGATAGCCTATTTAATAGCGACATCTACAAAGATCAGATACACACCTCACTGTTCCACGGTGCTGTGATCCCACACAAATCTACCAACATAAAGCGTCACAAATAATGAACACTCTTACAGGTCAGGTGACAAATGTATGGCGCTCATTAGCAAAGTACTATTTCTCAGAAATAATCACCTTATACTATCTTTATGAACAGGGTTATTAGACAAGATGCATTCTATAATTGTGAAAGTGCGACTTCAATTAGTCGTTTTGAAAAGTTCAGAGTAAAAGCAACTGAGCATCAGTAGTAAAAATCTTGTTTGTATTTGTTTTTAGTATGGAGGCTTCTTTCTAAAATAATGCACATACCTTGGTTAGGAGCATGTGATCGCAGATTATAATATTTTAATTGCGTAATTTCTTTTTTGATTTTACGAGTTTGTATTCCGTGATTTTTCACGAATAAATAAATAGATTTTTTTTAGGAATACTTCGTTGTATAATATTCTCTGTGAAAGATAAGAAATGAGTTCATTGACACAAGTTTTTTTCTAACAAGTGTTCTGAGAAAAAATCACTTTGACAAATATATATATTTTATCCTTTTCCGATAGTTGATTGATGCATCTAAAACTTTTGCCATAACGTTTAAAATTAGTATGAAAAACATTGAATCTGCCATGTTTTATTGAGGTTAGCCCATAGATATACCACTCTGGCTAGCCAGAGATTGGTTGCGCTGGTTCATTGAATTCCGTTATCATAAATTAAATTATTACCAATTGATTTGCTCAAAAATATGCAGTGGTAAATAGGGAAAGGTAATGGATGGAACTAAAACGACTCTTACCCTTTATCCTTGTCTCGTCAAGACTCTTCCCTGTGGTAGCACTTGAGCACACAAATAAATGTTCAACACAAATCACAGACACTAAATGTCTGCAGCGGATCACACTATAGATCGCGGTGGTTACAAAACACAATAGATCTCGGCGTTTTATAAAACACAATACGAATATTGCGTTGCGGGTTGCGGGTGCGAATTGATGTGTACTGATCGAAATCACAGCGGACAATGCGTTGCGAGTAGAGTCGATGGATTAGGTAGGATTACAATTGGGTAGGTTTGATTAGGATGCATATTATTGTGCAAATCAACTAGTAGGCTATCCGAATTGAACCGTAACCGGCGCAACCAGAGATTACTTATTCAAAAGAAGAAGCTTTGTTTGGGTAGAATATTTTCAAAATGGAAAACACAAGTAGGTACCCACTCAACTTTGAAAATTAACGTATACTTTGTTTAGAGATAGTAATAGTCATCACAAGGCATTACTTTCGCTATCAAATCAATTATGACACCCAAACGACAAGCAAGAATTCACAACTTCATAACTTTATTAAATATATATATATATATATATATATAATCACCTCTTCCCGTAGTATATTGATCTAGTAAGATTTACATGACCTTTGTTGATCTACCTTTAACACCGTTTATCTTGGCTCCGGTAGGATACATCTGCACGAGTTGGCAACAGTGCCTTTATCATTACCAAGGTTGTCAGTTTGCAACTGACCCCAGTCGGTATGTTCGTCATCAAAATATAACAAATTTGCTCCAGTTTAACGGTTATTTTTTATTCATTTACTCTCCCTTCGTTGCTCCGATTGATGTATTCGCAGTTTCTAGATACAAGTTGATCTATAATGAATGTGTATTCAGATTCCAGATACAAGTTGATCATATATGTTTTATTAATTTATTCTCCTTTCGTTGCTCCGTTTGATGTATTCTCAGTTTCTAGATACAAGTTGATCTAGAAATTAATATGTATGTAGGTACCTACAACGAAGATTGTTAACATGGGCTGAGGCGTGCGGGGAGAGAGGGGGGGGAGTTCGTCAGACGGAAAGAGAACGCTAACCTACGAATTCTCTGTCTCACAGTCCAGCTGCCGGCGTTGTTCACCGCTGAGCCCTGCTTTTCGGCGGTAGGACATGTTGATTTTTAAATATCACCTCTAGCGCGCTGACAAAATACAATTAATTTGAGAACAATTTCTCTTACTCAAAATGATAAGGTGGTATTATTGTGCATAATTTATTCTGTTAAAAAATATGTGGTTATTGTTTTTAACAATCGTATAAGTTACAAAGGAATAAAAATATTCCGTTCAAAGATGAAAAATTAACTTTATCAACGGAATAATAATATGAACCTTTCTAATCATGATCAATGAGCTAGGTTAGAAATAATATAGTTTTAGTCAAACTGTGTTTTATCGGCGATATCAAAAATATTTTTGCGCGAAATCTTCTAATGAGCGAGTAATTGTGCTATTTTCTCATATATTAAAAAAATATTTTATGGTTTAACCCAAGATAATACTAAAAAATATAATTATGTAGTTATAAGAAAAATGTGTTTCCTACTTAAAACAATCCCATGACCTTTTTTTGTACTATTATATTGCATCAAAAGCATTCGCTTGTAAATGGAGAGGAATTTACACTTCTTGGTATATAAATACCAAATTTAGATGAGAATTATATAAAAACTTTTTAATTATCTTACGCTGTGAACTTTTAGTTGTGTTAATTTATATTAATTCTAATTATTAATTGTTTTAAATAATAAAACATTTAATTTCTAATACCGTCCCTTTATAGAATATTAAAAAATAGAATATTAACAATTTACAACCACCTTACTTTAGAGACAAACTGTATTACAATAAAAACTTCCACACATACCATACAAGAAAGAAAGAAGATATTAGACAAAAAAAAAACAAATCCCAAACACAAAATTGTTTACAGTTACAGTACCTATATTTATATATAGTAGCTTTGTATATAGTAGCTTAGTAAATAGTGAATTTAAAAAAATGTAGGTACCTAAATTAAGAATATTGAGAGTAGGATATAAAAATTATGTATGCATTCAGTATTGGAAATAAGCAATATGTAAAAATATATAAGTTTATATTAGACCGCATGAAGTGGAACTATTTTAAGTTTAATTAATAAATGTATAGAGATTTCATTGTCTGTTAGATCAGCTAATTTGAATTTCTTCCAGATAATCTTTCAGTCGACGACTTGAGCATACGTTCAATATTATATCCCTTTCTTGATGTTTCTCACTGATGATAACGAAAGAGATGAAACATAAAACGTATATATTTACTGTTCTTTCGTTAGTGAAGTTGAAATGAATGTTTACGGTTTCTTTTCTCTGTCTAACACATTGACAAGTTATTTGAAAGAAGAGTGACATTATCTGGATTCTCTATCTCGCTCGTTACAAGTTGTGGATTGTAGGATTCCCCTAATAATACAAAACAACGCTTTTCAAAAATGCCCAGGTATCTGATAAACTCAGAGAATTCAGTAGTTTTGTCGAACTTTATGAGTTTTTTTTTTAATATTTGCATAAATCAACAAAATAACATGATCGTTTTTCACATTTTTATGCGTTCCTAGAGATTTTCGGTGAGTTTTCTAGCGAGTTTTGATTTTTATACCTGTCGAGACTATTGCTTTTTCTTCATCGAGAAATGGATGACAATGGTATTAAATATTGTGCAGATTATAATCGATTGTGCGTTCTTCAATTCGCGGCAATAATATGAATACTCTAAATGAGCATACAGGTGATATTTACTTCTATATTGGAAGCTAAATGGAATTGGAATAAGCCGGTTTTTAAATTTTCACCATTTTTTGACATGAATCATTTATGTGAACAATCATGTAAACGATATAGATTTAAAGCTCCCAAAATGAGTTTTTCTCCATGAAATGGCAATCAATGTTAATTTTTCAAGTATAGTGAAATGTTGCATGTTGCCCTCAATTGAGCTAGATTAGAAATTTTATATTTTTTGATCATGTTCATAAAACTATCAAATAAGCTGTCATCAACGACATCAAACATATCTAAATTAAATAAATAATGTTCTAATGAATGACCTAATAATAATTATAGTATTTTCTCTTGCATTCTCTTAGAGAGCCCTTGAGGTGATTTTTCACAAAAGCGGCGCTATACAAATCACCCAATTATTATTATTACTATTATTATCTTATACCCCAGAGATAATACTAAAAATTATAATTACGTAGGTATATGTAAGTTATGTTTCTTAAACTAACTTAATATATACGACTGTGTTAAAAAAATTGAAGATCTGGAAATATTGAAAGGCTGATTAAAGCGTACACTTAGATGGTTTGGGTATGTAGAGTGGATGAAAGAAAAAGGTATTGAAAGTTTAATATATGACGTGAAATTAAATGATAGAAGTAGTTGAGGATGCCCAAGTCATGGCACGTGAATAAAGCAAGAAGTGTGTGCCAAGATCGAGTTATTCGGCGGTTCGTCCTTTCTGTCCACCCCTTTGGGGACACGGTGTGATTGCTAGTTAGATAAACTTAAAACAATCTTATTAGTATGTACTTTAAAAAAATCTTTTTATTTAAATTATGTTGTTTTTAGGCTATTATCAACTTGTAATTCTAATCATTGCGATTATTCCTGCATTAGAGTTTCCCTTTTTTTAATATTTAATACTTTTCTGTAGCCCTACAATCAAAATTGTGTACAAGATAAAATTTTTTTTGCTAAAGTTAGTTAAACGATACTTAACAAACTTATATTCATGTGAGCAGCACACAAGGGTCCGCACAACTGCTCCTAACCTTCTGGAGCAAGCGAGACTGTGTCATGCCAAATTGGGGTATGTTGTGAGGCTGATGGCAGAGGGGATGAGAAGGAGATGGGTTAGAGGAAGGTGGGGAAGTACCTGGCTATTCAAATCTGGTCACAAAATACGGCATAAGCCATTTCAAGCAATTTTTATACAAAAATCATATGTCTTACAGTGCTCAAACAATAAATTTATAATCAATGATTTTTAACAAAAATTACAATTAATTACTATAAATAGCTAAAATCAGCAATTTCCGCCAACAGACAACTAGGTGAGCGGTTAAGTCGGTCGCCAAAATTATCGTTTAGTTACGGTGGTTACAGTTCAAATCCAACTTGTACCGATTTTATTAATGTTTTCTTTTTAAATATTTTTCCACAGTTTTAATTATATTATAAAATTTAGTAAAACGGTTTATCGCCAACACTGTTTAATAATAATATTTTTAAATACATTTTTTTTAAATGTATTTTTCCCGGTTTTATTTTTATTATAAATTTTAGTAAAACCGTTTCGTCGTTTGAACATTAAATAATGAAAACAAATAACAGCGCACCTAACTAACTTTTATTCTTGTGAGCACCGCTCAAGCAAGTAAGATTATTGTACCCCAAAATTGGGTATTTTGTGAGGCTGATGGTAGAGGGAATGGAAAGAAGATGGGTAAAGGAATGTGAGGAAGTACCTGGCTATTCAGATCTAGTCACAAAACACAGTAAAATCCATTTAAGCAATTTTATTTGATTAGAGGCCATTAAGGAATTGATTATTTGCCATTTTAGAGGCACTTAAACAATTATTTGTGGTCTAGCGGTGATTCAAAAAAAAAGTATTGCCCCATGTTCTTAAAATACACTGAAATATAATATTAAAAAAAAATGTTTAAAATAAGCATTATGGTGGACATTACATTAAATTAAAACCGACCAATTTATGTTGGATCACAAAGTTGCCGTACATATGATGTAAAATATCGACCCGAAAAAACGTTTTTTTTTAAACGTATTGTTTTTATAATTTTATTTACGTAATCATGTTTACATATCAAATAAAATAATTAAAAAAAAACAATAAACCCGCTAATAATTTTCAAAGTGAAAATTTGTTTTTTCTCATGGCATATTCTTCATAATTTAAAACAAAAATACATAAAATACTTATCATCCGTACTAGATATTTACTAAAACTTTTTAATATTTCTATTTTTGAAACTGTTAATACATGGTGGAATTCCATTATAGTGTATTATAATAAAACAAATATAAAACTTTTTTCCACTTTAATTTTTATTTGACCGTAACCGGGTTTCAGCTCGTTAGGGCCATCTTTACATCATTACATAGATCATTCAGTTTCGATGGGTATTTTGGACTTAAATCCAAAATTAAGTTATGTATGAAACAGGCAGCGCAGCCGTTCCTCTTAAGACTTGGAAAAACCTCACTCCCCATAAATCAGGACACCCTTGTTAAGTCACCAAACGCAGCGAACCACTTGGGGTGACCTATGGTAGGGGGGTTGCTCTTCCATTAAATCCGGGACGGCGGTACCTACACCTGCCTCCCAAATTAAATCGCCCAGGTTGAAGGCAGTTGGGACTCTTGTGCGGTCTGAACTCTTATGCGGTATTCATATACAAAAATCATTTATCATTTCATACATAATCTACTGTTAACACCTGGACAAATCTCACCCCCATGAACCCGTGAACCCCTGCTAATTCACCAAACTAATCTAACCACATGGTGAGACCTATGACAAAGGTGTGGTTATCTATTAAATGGTTCCTGGGCAGCGGTACCTACACCTGCCTCCGAAATTGAATCTCCCAAGTTAGAAGCAGTTGGGACTCTTGTGCAGTCGGGACTCTTGTGCAGTTGGGACTTTTGTCCGGAATTCTCATAGAAAAATCATATATCATTTCATACAAACTCTACTGTTAAGACGTGCAAAAACTTAACCCTCATGAACCCGGGCACCCCTGCTAATTCACCAAACGAATCTAACCACTTGGTGAGACCTATGACAGAGGTGTGGTTATCTATTAAATAGTTCCCGGGCAGCGGTACCTACACCTGCCTCCTAGATCGAATCTACCAGTTTGAAAGCAGTTGGGACTCTTGTGCAGTTGGGATCTTGTGCAGTTGGGACTTTTGTGCGGAATTCTCATAGAAAAATCATATATCATTTCATACAAACTCTACTGTTAAGACGTGCAAAAACTTAACCCTCATGAACCCGGGCACCCCTGCTAATTCACCAAACGAATCTAACCACTTGGTGAGACCTATGACAGAGGTGTGGTTATCTATTAAATAGTTCCCGGGCAGCGGTACCTACACCTGCCTCCTAGATCGAATCTACCAGTTTGAAAGCAGTTGGGACTCTTGTGCAGTTGGGACTCTTGTTGGGACTTTTGTGCGGAATTCTCATAGAAAAATCATATATCATTTCATACAAACTCTACTGTTAAGACGTGCAAAAACTTAACCCCATGAACCCGGGCACCCCTGCTAATTCACCAAACGAATCTAACCACTTGGTGAGACCTATGACAGAGGTTTGGTTATCTATTAAATAGTTCCCGGGGCAGCGGTACCTACACCTGCCTCCTAGATCGAATCTACCAGTTTGAAAGCAGTTGGGACTCTTGTGCAGTTGGGACTCTTGTGCAGTTGGGACTTTTCTGCGGAATTCTCATAGAAAAATCATATATCATTTCATACAAACTCTACTGTTAAGACGTGCAAAAACTTAAACCCCATGAACCCGGGCACCCCTGCTAATTCACCAAACGAATCTAACCACGAAAACTCTCACAAAACTAACTCACAAAAGTCCCAACTGCATAAGTGCAGTTGGGACTTTTGTGCGGAATTCTCATAGAAAAATCATATATCATTTCATACAAACTCTACTGTTAAGACTGCACAAACTTAACCCCCATGAACCAGGGCACCCCTGCTAAGTCACCAAACTTAGCGAACCAATTGGGGTGACCTATGGTAGAGGTCATGCTTATCCATTAAATCCCGGGCGGAGGTACCTACACCCGCCTTTCAAATTGAATTTCCCAGGTTGAAAGCAGTTGGGACTCTTATACGGTTGGGACTCTTGTCCGATTGAGACTCTTGTGCAGTATTCACATAGAAAAATCATACATCATTTCATAAATACTCTACTGTTAAGACCTGAACAAACCTCACCCGCAAGAACCCGGGCACCCCTGCTAAGTCACTAAATGTAACGAACCACTTGAGGTGACCTATGGCAGAGGTGTTGGTTATCCATTAAATGGTTTCCGGGTGGCGGTGTCTACGCCTGCCTCCGAAATTGAATCTCTCAAGTTAGAAGCAGTTGGGACTCTTGTGCGTTATTCGCAAAAAAATCGTCAAGGTAGTGTTAATTCAACGAATCGTTCCGGGGCGGCGGTACCTATACTCGTTAAGAACCAGTTGATAACAAAGCACTCCGATTGGTTCATTTAAATCGTATCAACAAATGAGCACAGTGAAGAACCACGTGCACGCCTTTGATAAACACAGCGCCCTGATTGGTTCATTCAAATCGGATCAACAAATGGAAAAAGTGTAAAATGTATATGTGATGGAAAAATGGGCGTGGTTTACAGCAAAATCTATGTGACGAAAGTTGATCTTTTGGATCAACGTTTATATGCCTGATTTGGTATTGGATCAACAAATTAGGGTGGATCAACAAATTCCTCCGGATCAACAAATTCCTGGCGTACCGTCGCGCCTGATCAACATAGTACGAGAGGGGATCTCTATTTATATATTTATTTCTGATGTGTACCCGGCCTTGATCGAGATGATGTATATATATATATATATATATATATATGTATATATTTAATAAAGTTATGAAGTTGTGAATTCTTGCTTGTCGTTTGGGTGCCATAATTGATTTGACAGCGATAGTAATGCCTTATGATGACTATTACTATCTCTAAACAAAGTATACGTTTATTTTTTCAAAGTTCTTAAGTGGGTACCTACTTGTGTTTTCCATTTTAAAAATATTCTACCCAAACAAGGCTTCTTCTTTTGAATAAGTAATCTCTGGCTAGCCAGAGTGGTATATCTATGGGGTAACCTCAATAAAACATGGCAGATTCAATGTTTTTCATACTAATTTTAAAACGTTATAGCAACAGTTTTACATATTGGATTTCATTCAAACTCTGCCATTTTCAGCGAAACCGCTCTAGTAATTTTCGAGAAAATCGAGAACAGACAAACAGATTTTTTTTATATACGAAGATTAGATGCATCAATCAACTATCGGAAAAGGATAAAATATATTAGTCAAAGTGATTTTTCTCAGAACACTTGTTAGAAAAAAACTTGTGTCAATGAACTCATTCTTATCTTTCTAAGAATAATATACAACGAAGTATTCCTAAAAAAAATCTATTTATTTATTCGTGAAAAATCACGGAATACAAACTCGTAAAATCAAAAAAGAAATTACGCAATTAAAATATTATAATCTGCGATCACATCTTCCTAACCAAGGTATGTGCATTATTTTAGAAAGAAGCCTCCATACTAAAAACAAATACAAACAAGATTTTTACTACTGATGATCAGTTGCTTTTACTCTGAACTTTTCAAAACGACTGATTGAGGTCGCACTTTCACAATTATAGAATGCATCTTGTCTAAAAACCCTGTTCATAAAGATAGTATAAGGTGATTATTTCTGAGAAATAGTACTTTGCTAATGAGCGCCATACATTTGTCACCTGACCTGTAAGAGTGTTCATTATTTGTGAAGCTTTTTGTTGGTAGATTTGTGTGGGATCACAGCACCGTGGAACAGTGAGGTGTGTATCTGATCTTTGTAGATGTCGCTATTAAATAGGCTATCAGTTGTTGCGTGAATTTCTCTGTGACCAGTTTGGCTACGCAGGTGAGGATCTCAAAGAGGAGATGAGGATCAGTTGGCATAGTCCAAGATGGCGTTCTTCCTCCTCCGGGAGAAGAGGCGAAAGATGGGCTTGAGGAGGCAAATCAGGATCTCCACGGAGGAGATGAAACTCACGCCAAGGCACAGAGCGCTGACTCCTCCAAAGGAACCTGGAAAGAAACGCCAAGTTTTAGACAAAAACATCTTCCATGGAATTATTGCGCTGAAACAATAAAAATAAAGTAGAATATGATGTAAAATCGTCTCCTTTCGGAAAGTACCAATCTTTTCTGAAAACCGTTGCCTCATAGCTGAGGATCGTGACCCCTATTCCAATTTCCCTGGTCAATAAGACTCCTCCGCTCTAATGCTACATGGAGAACTGCGGACACCAACCGACGTTCCGGACAACTGTGATATTTGATCAGTCCAACGCATCGTATATCTTCCTCTGCTTCTCATGCCTTCCGCCTTGCCAGTGACCAGAGCTTCCCCAGTTGAATTTATCAGTTTTGCGACCAACGCGTCCAAAGTTTCTTAGGAGACGCTGGAGACAGTTGACAGTCTATACACAATGTGAAAAATATGATTTTTTTCTCTTTAACCATTTTGGTGTTGTTGATTGTTGCTGAAAGCAATTTAACTGAACTCGTAATTGCAGTGCCATCGTTAATTCTCTACTATTGTTTGTCAGACAGAACTTACCAATGAGATCTTCGAATGTGAATATGAGGTCCTTGTGCATGATGACTTTCGGCATCTGCAGCGCCACTCGCACTGAGGCTCGTCGGTCAAATATTGTTCTGTACGAAGAATTCCTGTAATGTTACATTGACATATTAAACATTTCAATATGTAACATTGATGGAATTCAATATTGTGGTGTGGAATATTCATATAATTAAACATTGTAATATGTAACATAGACGGAATTAAATATTGAAAGTAACATTGAAAGGTATAACATTGACAGAGTATAAAAATGGAATGTTGCATTGACAGGATGAAATATTGAACGTTGCTATAATTAAACACAATTATGTATGCAACATCGAAAGAATTAAACATTGGCATGCGTTACATTACTAGAATTAAACTGGACATAACAATAAATGTGTAACATCGAAAGAATTATACATTGATATGTATAACATTAACATACTAGGTTTGTTCAAAAGAAAAGGTGAATTTCGAAGTATTTATTTATTCATCAATATCCATTTTCTCCCCTTCAAAGTAATCCCCCTCAGATATAATGTACTTATGCCAGCGCATATGATAAACATATGTCTATCAACATAACAAAAAAAAATCGATAATCGAATGTACATAATTCACCTTTTCTTTCGAATAAACCTCGTAATTATGCAACGTATTGTGGAACATTGACAGAATTAAGCATTGTAACGTGTAACATCTGCCAGGATTATAACATTGACGGAATTGTACACTATATTGTGTAACATTAACAGAGTTAAATATTGCAATGTGTAACATTAACAGAATTAAACATTGCAATGTGTAACATTAACGGAATAATGCACTGCATTGTCGTCTTTGAGGATGCTGTGTAGAGGGTATTTTTAAGGAAAGGAAGGAGAGGAAGTTCTGAGAAATAAAAGGTATGAGGGTTAGGTAGGAATCTGAGGGTCAGTGTGTTCAGTAATGACGGACGTGTTAATTCTTCACTCTCACTGCTGCGCATGGTGACGGGTTGTGAGATTCCGGCTAGAGAGGTCAAGGGGTCTCCCTCAATCGACCTCGCCTGATCCAGCCCAGCAAGATCTAGACAAAAATACGCCATGAACCCGGGCACCCCTGCTGAATCACCTACCGTAGCGAACCCCTTAGGGTGACCTATGACAGAGGTGTTGGGTATCCAATTAATGGCTTCCGGGGCGGCGGTATCAATGCTCGCCACAAAAATTGAAAGTGGAAAGGGAATATTTGACGTGTTTCTTCACAATGAAACAAATCGCTTTCGAAACATGTAGATAGATATCTGTGTATATTAGGTTTCTTAGAAAAAGCCAAATTTTTCATTCAATCCAAAAAAGCCGACCAAAAACACTCGGGCCTAATAAATATCTATAAATTTTATAAGGTATTCGTAAGCGTCAAATACGACATTTATTTAAAAAAAAAAAACTAGACTATTTTTACTTCCGACATAACTCCTTTCATGGAGAACATCATCAAAAGAAGCGTTACTGAAAAACATCACTTGCTCAGTTTCCAGACTTAACTTTTATTTATTTTGGGGGACTTACAGTAATGTCTTATGTATAACAAGCTGTGGGTAACTTTAAAATTATTGAAGTGTTACTATTATATTTAGTCTATCCTCACTGTAACAAAAACTGTACTACTTTTTTTTTCTCAATTTCTTTAATACTTACTGATATTTTGATATTTTTATAATATTATTTAGTTGGATTCTAGTATATCTATAACATGTTAAACTGTTATAATGTTTACATTTTTTTTGTGTACATTGATCGCAACGTGCACGCACCTGTAATTTATTGGTGTGTTATGCAATATAATGTAGGACTAAACTCCTGCAGACAAACTACCTGCAGTGGCTCAGCGGGTACAAGTTCCCATTGTATGTAATTAATATTATACAATAAATAAATAAATTTAAGAAGGAAATATATTTAAAAAAAAATAATGAATGAGATGAATCTTTTAATTTATGTTATCCAATTTAAAAAAAAATTGTAAGATAAAATCAATACAACACTTAATACTTAATACAATTAAAAAAACCATTTTTGTTTTGTTAACACTCTAGTCATAAGCAAGAAAACAGGTTATTATTTTTTTTAAACTAACGTGCTTACAGAACTTAATAATGACATTATTAATTTTTATTTATATAAAAAAATGCTTCTTCGAATTAAACACAAGTAAAATTAATACAATCTGAATTATTGCACATGGAAGTTTTAAAATTGTATATTTCTTGTAAAAGTAATAATTATATTATAAGCGATAAGTTGTAAGTAGGGTATATTTGTTCTGCAAGGGTATAAACGAAATAATTTGTATAATTTATTAGTTGTAAGTAGGGTATATTTGTTCTGCAAGGGTATAAACGAAATAATTTGTCTAACTTATTAGTTGTAAGTAGGGTATATTTGTTCTGCAAGGGTATAAACGAAATAATTTGTATAATTTATTAGTTGTAAGTAGGGTATATTTGTTCTGCAAGGGTATAAAGGAAAGAATTTTTGTATCTTGTAAGTTGTCAGTAGGGTATATTTGTTCTGCAAGGGTATAAAGGAAATAATTTGTCTAACTTATTAGTCGTAAGTTGGGTATATTTGTTATGTAATTATATAATGGAAATAATTTGTCTAACTTATTAGTCGTAAGTTGGGTATATTTGTTATGTAATTATATAAAGGAAATAATTAGTCTAACTTATTAGTCGTAATTAGGGTATATTTGTTATGTAATTTTATAAAGGAAATAATTTGTCTAACTTATTAGTCGTAATTAGGGTATATTTGTTATGTAATTATATAAAGGAAATAATTATAAATAATAAGGGACTTGCATGAGGTATGTACATAAAAAAAATATAAAAAAATAGAACACGTTAATAATTTAATTACTTTTACTGCAATCGCCAATAATATTTATCGGGGAATTATTTCTTGGTATTAAACCGTACGTAATTCGTCCGTAATCTTACGCAAGTCGGTCAGATAATTTTCATAAAGATGAATAAGATGAGTTTGATATCGCTGATTGAGTGAAAGCGCTGGCGGAAGAAGAAGAAGTGTTCCTGGAAGCAGTCAAGAAAAATAATGAAGACATGGTTACTGAGATCTTCAACAAAATGCCTTACGACGTCAAGCAACATGTCTTCCGGTTCACGGTAGATAGCAAATTGAAGCTAAAATCCGAAGGGAAGCCGACACGCAGAAGGTGGACACGTTGAGATAGAACGGGTGCAAGACGAGTGAGAATAAAGATTCCATATCAACGTAATTAGGGCATGACTCTACAGTGTTAGCTCGTCGAATATCTCATTTAAGGTTCAATAGAGATTTAAAAGAGGAAGATAAATATTAAGAAATTCATCCTACCGCTGCACCAGAGATTAGTTTCCTGGCAACAAGACACAATTCGAAGATGGCGATTCATGTCTATGACTAGTGAATATAATTATTAGTATACTATCCAAAAATACTCTAACCGTTTTAGTGCAATGCTTATTTTGCAAGTATGCATATAAATTGAAACAGATATTCTGTGTTTTTAAATAAAATAAGTATGATATTCAATAAAAATGCAATAACTTGGACAAATATCAATCCATTTTAATTATGTTTTTTTGAAATTATATAAGTAAAGAATGAAATTTTACAAATATAATAGTTCTAATTAAAAAAAAAACTACACATTTTCAACTACAAAAAAAAAAAAAAGATTATTTCACTTCACATTTTGAAAATGAATCCGAAGATTCACTTTCTATTCGCAATCTTTTATTGCGATGTACAATAATGTCACTTCCGTCGCCACTGTCTTCATTTATGGGAACAAAGGTCTCGTCGTCCGTAGTGCCGCTATCATTTGATACATTACGATCATCCGCAATAGAACTAACTTCCGACATGGTGAAAAATATCGATTCACTTTAGTGTGTATTTATTTTAAGAGGATAAATGATATATACGAAGAAAAATTCACAACTTCGCTTTATTCAAAAAAAAAATAGCTGGTAATTAAATGAATGAATAAAATGTGTGCCTGTATTTTTTTTGTTTGCTTGATATACGGGGAACTGTTTTTTGTTTTTATTTTTGGCAGCTGAATCAAAATATTGAAGACAAATGAGTTTGCCGACATACACTCTCATATATTTTGTAAATTGAACGGAAGTTGTCGAATATTTTGATCATAGCACCCATAAATTTGAATGATTGTTACCAAAAAACGCACTTTCGTTATTTCTAAGTTTTCTGATACAAAATTTGGTCGTGAACTCTTATAGCAAGGAACCCATTAAAAATAAACAAATTATTGGCCCAAGTTCAAACCGATTTAATCGTGTTGATTTGTATTTATTTTATTTACTGTGATGTATGTTATGCATCCGTACTTTATTGTATTATTCCTAATATTAAAATATTTAGTTTGTTTTTTTATTTCAAATTTAATGTTATTTTTTGTTAAAAGTCTATTAATTCCAATTAATTTATTAAAATTAAGAAATTATTAAAATTTTTAAGGCAAGAAAGGGACTCACCAATTCCCTCACTGCGCATGTAGTATTCACTTGTATTTCACCGGAGATGCGGAGTTATGCTTGCAGTGGTAAAATTAAAGTTCAGCGGTGATTCGAATGGCTACCGGAACTTGTGTTAGCGGCTGCGGTTTTAATTGTACTGAGGCGGTAGGTCAAAAAAGGGAAGAAGGGGGGCAAGGGAGATGCACATCAATTATTTGGATTCCAAATAGGTGACCGATAATTATTAGTTCAATTGAGTTTTACCAGTACAACACCGTCAAGGCTAAAAATCAGTTTATTTGAATGTTTTAATAAATTTATTTAGTTTTTCCGAGTGCGCCTTTTTTATCTTTGTATTTATTAAATTATGTTCTGTAAGATAACCAATCTAGCGAAATAAAGGTTTGCTGTATTATAAACACGCTTTTCATGTTTTACAATGTCATAATAATTATAAACATTTTACTCACCCATAGTGCTGTAACTAGCAACTTACGTAGTCTCTACCTTTTTACTTCTTTTATTACTATGTTATTATATTATGTACTAAACACTTATAAAAAGTATAACACTGCTTGATAAAAGTTTCTTTTATCAATTAACCGTAGCAAAAACTGTTATTCATAACCCTGTAACTACATGAGATATATTTATTAACACGTAGAAAGCCTTCTAGGCATCAATAAATAAATAAAAATTAATTCAAGTAATAGATTTGCTTTCTGGGACGCACTACGAAAGGCTTCAATCTAGGAAGAATGAGGCTCTTAAGCATTTAAAAAAAACTGCTATTTCATTGACGATAATAAATAACTCCTGGAATCTTGTTCGATCCAAACAAATACCGAGAAGATCGACACCACGACCTGCTATCTATTCCACATGGCAAAACGGACGTGCTGGCCCAGTATGGCATAACACGAGGTTTTGCATTGCTAAATGATGTTTTGCTTGAAGTTTTCAAGGATCATATTAGGACAACCGTAAAATATACTCTTATATAATATGCTAGATTAAGTACCCCGCGTTGCCCGGAGCTATGAATGGTTTGGAGGAAAGTTTTGAGACCGCTACCCCTATCCCTATCCCTACTTAGACTCCGACCCCGACCCCTACTTCTACACCTAGCCTAAATCGTACCCCCCGTACCCCCACCCCGCCCCCACCCTTACCCTACCTACCTCTACCCCTACCCCTATTCCAACTCCTATCCCTACCCCTACCACAACAATTATCCGTACTTCTACCTCTACCTAATAATTTACTACTTATTTTTAACGTCAAGTGTGCAAAATTTCATCAAAAAGTACCAAAATTCTGCCTGCTTTAAGGGGTGGGAAAGATGGAAAGGGTGGTTTTTTTCAAAATTTCATGTAAATAGTGACCTTTCTCATGCTTCAAAGCCAAGTGTGCAAAATTTCATCAAACTCGGAATAAAAGTGTAGATTTGTATACAATACCGCCAAGGATAGTCTTCTTTACATAATAGAAAATGTATATAAATTGTTTCTGTGCATTAATAATTGTAAATCTGTAATCCACAAGGTCGGTTGGTCAACTCACCAGAGGTTGGTGCGCTGGTCGTGTGGCACGTAGTTGATCTCCGTGCACTGCGGCACGCACGCGCACTTGGCCAGGTTGGTGGGCAGGTTGATGATGATCTCCATGCTGCGCCCCAGACATGACATGCCCTTGGCGTCGCACGGCTTGCCGTCTGAAATCGAGTCAAGCAATTTTCGGTTGAAGGCCGATTAGTCCAAAGATCCAGGTTCCCGTACAGGCACAGGTTATGAATGGTTTCATATGAAAGTTGATGATAGTAACTACAATAGAAATCAAAAAATAAATTATATGTAATTAAATTGGGAGTATTCAAGCCCCGTAACACTCTGTAGACACAGGTAACTGTAATAAACTGCTGATCTTTATCTACTGGGAGGATAGGAAGTCACCCTTTCACGACGTGTGAAGGGAGAATACAACCGACTCTTTGTATTCAATATAATTTGCACAAAGATAATTTTGCACAAAATTCAGTCAAAATGTGTAATAAAATAATTTAATTTTTATAAACAATAATTATTAGCCTGAAACACTCATCCAAATTCAAAAAACCTTCCGAGCAAAGATAAATGTCCCCGGCAGGACTCGAACTTGCACCCTTCTAATATCCGGTCAGATATTACCGGATATTAGAAGGGTGCAAGTTCGAGTCCTGCCGGCGACATTTATATTTGCTCGGAAGGTTTTTTCAATTTAGATGAGTGTTTCGGTCTAATAATTATTGTTTATAAAAATAATTGTTTCCCTTTGCGCTATGCACAAAAATCTTGTCTTAAAAACTTTAGTTTATCAATTAATAAAATATTTTTTATTATTTATTGCATTCTTTTGCAAAAGCAGTTACAATCATTAATACATTGTAAAAGCTGTACAGTTGGCCTCCCGACAGTTAATCCCCCGACAGTTGATCACCCCACAGTTGATCCCCCGACAGTTGATCCCCCCGACAGTTGTTCCCCCGATAGTTGATCTCTCCAACAGTTGATTCCTCCGACAGTTGATCCCCTAAAGGATTATTTCTGCTGTACGTCCTCATTTGTAAAGTAAGTATGCAAAGAGGATATGCGGTCGTATAACCAAAGTCGACATATTTGTATTTTCGAATGTCTTCACTAACAATAATGCCGAGTCCCCGAAGGAGTATGCAGTGATGATATACGGCCGAATAACAAAGTTCAACATACTTATATATGCAGTCGGCTTAGGTGAAATACGCTACAGGTTCCTACTTGCATGTAATATAACTAAATGTTGCCGAAGGGGTAAGCAGACAAGATGTACTGCCGTAGGTATGAAGAAAACATAGTTAAGGTACAATTGAGACGCGCAAGTAATATTTGTATTTTTTTCTGTCCGACGCACGTCAAACGCACAATATTTTCTTTATTAATTAAAAATGACACATACATGTACATCTTTAAATCCAATTATCCTCAAGCATCATTAGTTGGAGTCTGTCGGGTACATACTGATACACCCTGTGCATAAATGTGTTCATAAAACAAAGAGAAGACTTACTGCCGACAATGTAGAAGAAGGGTCTGCAGCCGCAGAAGATTATGGACATCCTGTTTCTGCAGTCTATCTGACAGAGAGCGTTGCTGTAGGCCTAGAAAAGGACAATCTCTTTTCAATAAAAAACTTATTCTTCTCTTTCGCTCGGCAGAATGGACGAGTACCAGCTCTGTAAGATGGTATCAGCAGTTTTATTGTGGGTATATTGTTTTGGGTTTTTATTCCAGCTAGAATTAAAAGAAGCAATTCCAATCTGACTCATCACTTTACTAACAGGCTGAATGGGTGATGACACTGGAATATAAGACACCTTATTACCTGCCACCACAACAGTTGGGGTCATCCTTTGTTGTACTCTGCAGGTGGATTAGTGATCCTGAAAATTTCCTCAATTTCGTTGACATCGAAGCGAAAGACAGTCGGCTGTCTGCAACCTGGCTAATTTCAAACATCAATATATCTGCAGTAGTTAGCGGTACAGTGCATAGAGTAAGTCGTTACTTCCTTGGCACGTCTACTGCAGTGATGCAAGAACGTATTGGAATTTAGTGTCCTCACCGGTACAGTAGGCGATATTTCTTCCGAGGGATAACGGCAGCCGCGCTGCGACATGGCCAGCCCTCTGACAGCGCTGCCCGAGCGGACCTGCAGCGCTCGGAAGACTCCTTCCACCTCCTGGCCGCCCTCCACGGGGCCCAGGGACGTGCTGGTGGTCTCGGCTATCTCCCACGGGGAATGAACGTAGTACTGGAAATAGAATACTTTCATTTCATAGCCATGTACCAATTCATTTGTCAGGAATTTATTAACCCATCAGTCGGGCGAACTCAGTAGCAGACTTGGGACGTGAAATACAAGCACCTTTTTGTGGACCCAAATTTTAACTGGCGGGGTTCTCTCACCTTCGGACAACATGGACCTCGTTCAGTTATCGGTTAAAATATCGTCCGATGATGGCAACAGCTAAGACTCTCTATGAGAGTGTATTTAGTTTAAATATATACCTTCGGGTAGCCGGCTGGCTTCACCACACAGCCTCTATCCAGTCTTGCCTACCGGTCCGGTGGAGTTGATGATGTTAATTGGATGATGGCAAATGGAAAGGCATCAGTTGTCTCCTGCTGCAACAGAAATAGCTCCATCCAGAGCGTAGTAAGTCTAGGAATATACCCTCTTGTAGGTTGCTGACTCTCCCACTAACCCCTCAGTCTGCCTTCTCTCTCGCTTACCGTTCCAGTGGAGTTGATGATGCTCAGCTTGGCGGAGCACTGGCGGTCCATGTAGTGGCAGGACAGCAGACTCTCTTCTGGGAAGATACTAGAGAAGGCGTTAGGGGTCTCTTTCTGCAACATCCAAGTCTCCACGCTCTGGTATCTACAAAAAAAATCGTTCTTTGGCTACTGATGTGAAATTTTGAGACTTTAGTTTTTTTTTTTAATTTCCTCTGCCAGTTTCGTGGCATATTGACAGATATCGGGGTTGGCATCCGGAACTATGTTAATACAACTTGAGAGTCCCCATTACCCAGATATATGGAACTACGGCATCTCCAATCGTAGTATATTGCAAGGCAGATGGGGAGTTTGAAGGAAGAGGGATGTTGGAAAGTATCTGACTCTTTACAAGTAACTCTTACATCTTACATCTGGGGCGCTATTCCCGTTCTTTTTAAGGAAGATTCCTTAACCTTTTTCCTTGGGGTTAAAGCCTTCTTACTTAACTGCGGTTCCGGTTCTCTCGGATGACGGGTTTCAGTTGAATTCAGCGAGCTACATTCGTCAAAAATGTCAATATTTGCGATATTTTAACAGGAGGAATACTCAAGCTAGTAAACATTATTAAACATTATATAGATGTTGACATCTTTGACAATTCACATCAAGCTCAATTTCAAATGTCACTTTTAGAACTAGAGACAAAAAAGGTCATTACTATCTAATGAGGTAGGTACCTTTTTATAAAACGTGATTCTTTGTTAAATGCTTATTTATGGTATTTAAAAATAAAATAAAAATGTATTAAAATGAATTATAACAAAATGTAATTGTTTTTAAAAGTTTTAGTTCAAAATCTTACGTCACTTGAAGATATTTCATCAATTCGTGTTTTCAAATAATCTCTTGACAATCTATTTAGGATATTTTTACTATGTCTCACCGAAATTCCGCAGTTAATCAACAAGTCTTTAACCTTAGGGAAAAACGTAAGGAAACTTCCTTAAAAGGAACGGGAATAGCGCCCCTGGTTACTAAAGCATCATGCTTGATGTCATTTCTAGGAAAGTTTCGATTTTGAATGACGGTCCGTATTTGTCTTTAGGCTGTCGAATTGAAAGTCCGGCAGGTGGCATATCTTCGCAATGGAGGTGGTTCCTCAATCGCAATGGATATTGCTGACATACCTCGAGAAGACCGAGTTGAAAGTCCTGCAGATGCCCATCTCCGTCATGACGGGCACCCAGACCTCAATGTGGCCGGGCTCGTGCAGGCTGACGCTGAGGCCGGCGGCGGGCGACACGGCCACGGCCACGGCCATCAGCTCCACGCCTACCAGTGTGGGATCGTGCTCGTACTCCCAGAAGAGGCGTAGGTTGGAGCGGAAGGAAACGGAGGCGACGAGACGGATGAAGCCGTTGTAGTAATCGAAGCGGTCCTCGTCGGAGCGGCTCACGTTCCAAGTCCTACAACAAAATATCCGATTTAAATACTTGATCGTATTATTTCAAAATAGTCTTAAAAATGTACAAAAAAATGTAGAAAAGGAGACCGAAAACGTAGTGGCCATACATGCTGTGGACGCTCCGCATCCCTTGTATTCTAAAGTCAATAAGCTTTGGACTTCAGAGTAGCGGGTATATCGTTACTCTAAGCTTTGGACGTATTTTTTCTAGCCATTAACACAGCACTACTGTAATTCGGCATGGGGCCACTTGAAATACATATACATTCTCAATCCTCGAATATATATGCACGTTAGCATACAAATACCGATACAGTGTGGGCTCTGTGTTTGATTCCGTATCAAAAAAGCGCGAAAGTCAAAGACGTCATCCGCATTAAATACCGCCTTCCAATATCTCCGAATGCTGTATACGCATTTGACAAGAGTATCGAACGTACAAGAAACGACCTTAATACTTATTAGTATAATGCACAGAATAGCATACATATCGTGATTCGTGAATCGGCTGGCTTGTTTTTAGAACGATAAAGCATTTTTTTGGTGATTTTAGAATAACTGAATCCGAGTTATTAAAACGTTGAATATCCTTCGATTACCTATTTAAATAAAAACCGCTTCACCGACGTGTCCTAACCCTGCGAACGATAAAAATGAATTGTGTGGTTGAATAATTACTCACCAATCCGAAAACTCGGCCATTTGTGGAAGAAATCATATTCTGAATACTGGAAAACCAACTCCCATTTTTTTATTTATTAATTAAATTTTATTATAAAAATTAAAATTACAATAGAGACACAGGTGCAAAGACATCACAGTAGGTATATATGTAAAATAGAAAGCTTTCACGGAATACAACAACTAAATATTGCAACCATTTCCCTAGTATGTTTAAATGCTCGACTCTATCTCTCAGGATTCATGGCTGAAATTGATGTATGAAGCACGGGAAGCGGAATATATTTCCTGATACAGAAATAAAACCCTGGTATTGATAAAACATGAGGTTTATTGGTATACTAAATGTAACATTGTCGTTACCGTAAAAGAGTAGAGAGGAGGATTAAAACTACAACGAAATGTATTAAAATATTTAGGATGGCTCTTGTGGACGGCATCTCGTCTTCTGCACCAGGGAGGGCCGCGCTTGTCCCGATGATTGTCGATTCCTCCATGCACCATCCGCGAGATCTGGGACGTCTCACGGCAGCGCCATCCGCCACAGCAAACTTATTCCGTAGAATCCAATAAACAATACGAGAAGATGGTACCTTTCGCTCCGTACAAACGTCGTTATTGCCCGGTCATCATTAGCATGGTTTTTTTTTAAATCCAGCGCTCCTGCACGCGCAGTTGGACTTTTGTCACTCCGAGTCACCATCCGTAATTATAGAACCATCCTACCCACTTCGGGTATATGGTGTTGAAACGCTCGTTGGCGAATGTTAATCACAGCACAATTTAAATATTTAACTCCCTTTCCAAAAAACTCCCGGCTCTGTCCGCCGTGTCAAGTCACGTCCCGCGCCATCTTTCCTTCACTTCTCCCCCTCTTCCGTCGGATGTCTTTCATAGACATTTTCTCAAGTCTAGTCGTAGACAATGGAAGTGGTGCCTTTATAAGCGGGGTCAGTATTTACGTTACAATATTTAATTTGTCTCACGAACAAATTCAGCAATAACATCGTGTAAGTACCATTCCAAATAATTAGCAAGACAGGCGAATAAACAAAACACCCCTCACATTCACTGATACTTATGATATTAATAATTGTTGAGGATGTATGCAATAATCGTCTGTTTGTATTTGGATTCCGTGAAGTTGAACATTATGTCTGAAAATGTATTATCTTCTGAGTCTAGGTACAATAGAATTTTTGAATGAATCATTCCTGAAATTATTTTTACAATTGTGTAAAATTTTAGATCAAGTAGTTGGAATAAGTTGAAGAATTTAGTTGGAATATTAAATTTAATTAATTTTGAATGTATCATGAAGAAATAAATAAGATGGAGGTTCGAATCAAGCTGAAATTTAAGTAAATGAAAACAGGCGTGCCTACGTTGTGGATTTTTTATTATTATTTTTTTTTCATTTATGTATGAAGTTTTGAATCTTTAATTGATGTTGCGGAACGTAAAGGATTTACATATACATACATACATACATCTTCCCCTTGTCCTACTCGGGTCGGGGGCCCATCGCAACGACAAGGCACCTCCAGACGTCCCTGTCCTGTGCTACATTTACGGCATCCGTTCATAGTAGGTCCAGCCTCTCCTCGCACAACCTCTGGTGTTATTTCTCCCACCTGTGTCTGGGGCGGCCCACAGGACGTCTTCCCTCTACAATAGCACTCAGAATTCTCAGTGGAATTCGACCTTCTGCAATTATTAACCCGTGCCCAAGCCACCTCAGTTGCGACTTTTCTATGAAGAATAATAGTAGTTCGATGTTTAGCTCCTCCAGGATCATCGAGCTCCTTATTCGATCCCATCTCGTGACTCCCGCAACTCCTCTCAAATATCTCATTTCGGCAGCTTTGATCCTATAACGTGTACGCTCGTTCAACATCCAGATCTGGTGACCATAAGTAAGCGTGGGGCGATACACTGATTTGTTCACTGCCAACCTTGTCTCTATAGTTAGCTCAGCTTTCCTTATCACTGAGATGTAAAGACGACGCAGAACACCGCTTTCCGCACCTGTTCTATTGTCAATTTCTCCATCTTCCCGGCCATTGCTTGAGAATTCAACCCCAAGGTATTTAAATTGCCCAACCTGTTTCAAATATGGCACGTTAGCGAAGATGTTACAATGAGTTTGTTCTCTGCCTAAAACCATAACATTTGTTATTGCGGTGGTCATCCTCAATCCTGTAGGGGTGCATTCTTCAATGAAGCAGTTGATCCACTCTCTTGTAGCTGATTTCTTTATCCCCAGCTATTGTTCGACTATTTCGGCTGATTCAGTCATTAAATGTACTTTTAGCAAAAATCATGAATCCTATGGAGGAATTTCCTCATTGTGGTTGGACCTTGACATCCGTTTTCTGGGGCAACATGTGACCGATGGAAGTGAAATTTTAGATTTAGATTTATTTTAATGGTCTTGACGATTTAATAAAAAATTCTGAAAATTTGAAACAAAAACTTTTCTGTGCTTTTGTAGATCTACAAAAAGAATACGACCGAGTTGACAGAAAAAAAGTTATGGAAGGTGTTGTTCGAGTGTGGAGTGAATACAAATCTTACACGGGCAATCGCATCTCTGTACGAGGGAAGCGTTGCTTGTGTTAGGGCAAACGGTGATTTTACGGGGTGGTTTGACATCACAAAAGGCGTTTAGCAAGGCTGCGTAATGTCACCGTGGTTATTCAATCTATACATGGATAATTGTATGCAAGAATTGAAAGAGGTGGGCTTGGGCACAAAAATGAGTACTGTGCAAGTATGTTGCCTGTTGTATGCTGATGATGCGGTGCTGATTGCAAAACGGTATGGAAGATCTACAGTCCCTCGTATCAGGGATGAACCAAGTTTGTGTGAAGAATGAGCTAATGATGAACGTAAGTAAGTCTAAAGTCATGGTGTTTGAAAGAGAGAGTACGAAAACAGTGTGCAATATAGTTGTGAATGACGAATACTTGGAGCAGGTCGATGAGTTTGTGTATTTGGGAAGTATGTTTACGAGAGATGGAAAGACTGATAGGGATATTGAAAGAAGGGTGAATGCAGGAAAATCCATTAACGGAGGACTGAACGCGGTTGGCGCAAACAAAAAGTTGTCCAAGGAAGCGAAGCTAGCAGTCCACAATGGAGTGCTGATACCAACCTTGATGTATGGCAGTGAGGCATGGAACTGGCAGAGGAAGGATGAAAGTAGACTGAATGCTGTAGAAATGAGATCTCTGAGACGAATGTGTGGTAAAACCATGTATGATCGAGTGAAAAATGCTGAGATTCGTAAAGAATGCAAGGCTGATGTAAGCGTAGTGAGCAAGATTAAGAAAGGGACGCTTAGATGGTTTGGGCATGTAGAGCGAATGAACGAAGAAAGGAGTGTAAGGAGAAGATATGACGCAAATGTGAATCGAAGAAGAAGCCGGGGACGTCCAAGGAAGACGTAGCACGATCAAGTGAATCAAAGAATTGAGTCGGGCCATGTCAGAAGTCGGAATATCAGAAGAGAATGTGTGAGACGTTGTATGAAAGTGAATGTAGCAAGAGGTGTATGCCAAGATCGAGTTGTTTGGCGGTCCGTCCACTCTGCCTACCCCTGCGGGCAACGGCGTAATGGTTAGTTAGTTAGTTACTCTGAAAATTTGACAGTTTTAGCTGAAATCATTTTTTTTTTTTTTTTTTTTATATGAATACCTCACAAGAGTCCCAACTGCTCCCAACCGTCTGGAGCCAGTGAGACTATGACATTACCAATTGGGGAATGTTGTGAGGCTGAAGGTATGGGGAGGGGAAGGAGAAGGGGAAGAGGAAGGTTGGGAATACCTGGCTATTCAGATCTGGTCACCAAACACGGCTAAAAAGCCATTTCAAGCAACGTTTTAATTCTGAATGGTGGTCTTTCACCAGGGCGATACCGAGAGTATCTTCCACTCGGGAACGTGCGCAAATATACTATATATTATTTTTAAATGAATTAATTGTGAAACAACACAAATTAATTAAATAAAATTACTTGCGCACGCCGGGATTTGAACCCGCGACCTTCGGATTCGTAGTCGAGAGCCTTACCCCTCGACCATGGAGGCCGTCATGAATCTTATGAAGGCATTTCCTAGTTGGGGTCGGAACGTCATATCCGTTTTCTTGGGAAACATGTGACCGATAGAAGTGATATTTTACACTTGGATTTATTTTAATGGTTTTGACACGATTTTTTAAAAAATTCAGAAAATTTGATACTTTTGGAAAAATCATGAATCCTACGGAGGTATTTCCTAGTTGGGGTCAGTGCTCGATAGCCGTTTTCTGGGGCTACATGTGACCGATAGAAGTGGTATTTTACACTTGGATTTATTTGAATGGTTTTGACACGATTTTTTAAAAAATTCAGAAAATTTGATACTTTTGGCAAAAATCATGAATCCTACGGAGGTATTTCCTAGTTGGGGTCAGAGCTCGATAACCGTTTTCTGAAGAAACATTTGACCGATGGAAGAGAAATTTTGAGATTTGTATTTATTTTAATCATCCTGTTACAATTTCTCAACAAATTCAGCTAATTTAATACTTTTGTCATAAATCATGAATCCTCTGTAGAAATATCCTAGTTTTGGTCGGATCGTTATAGCTGTTTTCTGGGGCAACATCTGACCGATGGAAGTGAAATTTATTATTTGGATTTATTTTTAGGGCCTTGATACGATTTATTAATAAATTCTGAAATATAAGTACTCTTTGCTAAAAAAGTAATTTCTCCGGAGAAATTTAATAATTGTGGTGGGAACATGATTGACGTTGTCTGGAGCAACATCTGACAGATTTAATTGAATTGTTGGATTTAGTTTCACCTCTCGTATTACCTCAAGGTCTCGAATAGATTCTACATGTGTAACTTATAATACTGGAGCCTCTTATATCTAACGGATATTTGGGTAATATTTTGTTTATATTTTTTTGGTTTTCATCGCGTTTCCAAAGGAAATATTTTGTAATTAAATAATGATGTGTTTCACATAGAAATTTATTTACACTTCATGCTAACTACTGCAAATACCCGACATGTAAATATCAATATTTGGAAGGATTTTCACGAGGGAGAGCGGGTGTGACACGCGAGTAGCTAAGTTAACTTGAGACGTGCTTTCATTATTCGAAGATTTGTACGAAGTCCATGAACCGCACAGTTATAGATTAAGGATTCAGTCCCTATTCATTCCACTTGTTCAGTGATGGGGTGACGTCCATTGGCCGCACTATCATAGGTCAAGGATTTAATCTTTATCCAATCTACTTGTAATGTGATGGTGACGAAGTCCTTGCATCGGTTTTCCGTCAACCTGTTCGCCAACGTAGTCCGCCATTTCCGTTGTATTTGTCTGTTGCTGAAATTTTCTCGCTCTGTTTCGCTTTCCCGGATATTTTATATCGCCGTTTACTTTTGATCACACTCTTTATTTTTTTTTTTTTTAAATAAAACAATAATTAACATCAAAAAAACAAAGACGATACTCATCTGCTGCGGGATCACAATCCGATAGATCTCGGCGGTTACAAACACAAAATACAAATATAGCGACGGGTTGCCAGTAAGAATTAATGCGTAGTGATGCTGGTAAATTAAATGGACTAGGCATGGATTACAATTGGGTAGGTTTATAACGATGCAAATTATTGTTCAAATCATCCATAATGCTATCCGAGGTGAACCGTCACTGGCGCAACCATGTCAGTAGTTTGGAGCCTAGGTCAGGTGAAGTATTCCCTCGTATTGAAGAGAGTTCAGTAGAAATTTCTGAAGTTTCTCTACCTGAGGGAGTATGGCTACCCGTGGCTTTATCCTACCGACTTTCTATCAGGTGTGCTCGGAATGAACCATCCTACGGGTGCACGGGTGGAAGGGATTCGCACATTGCTATCCATTTATTCAGACTGATTTATGGGTGGTTGAAAACTTGGCTATCATATCAGAGCATTCATCTGTGTGTTCCTAATGATCAGGTCCTTCATCGACAGCTCAGACTGTAAGTAATCTGGAGGTCAGCATGTTCAAAAGTGACGAACGTATTCAATCATCCTTCTTACTGCGGTCCAAGATAATGGAGAGAGGGAGATCAAGGGGTCTCCTTCTACCTCCCTCCCGATCCGACCCACACCCAACTGGTGGGCAGACACATCCGCCGCTAAGACTTGGACAAATATCACCTTATGAACCCGGGCACCCCTGCTAAATCACCTGCCGTAGTTAACCACCTGGGGTAAACTATGGCAAAGGTGTCGGTTATCCAATTAATGGTTTCCAAATTGTGGTGGAATTGATCTAATTACCGTTTGATGTAGTCCTCGGCCAGGATCTCGTCCACGCGGTCCGTCAGGCAGACGGTGACCGCGGGGAAGGTGGTGGACCACTCGCGGAAGTCCTTCTTGATGGACACCACGGTGGGGTTGGTGGTGTATCGGGTGAGCTGCGCCTTGCACAGCAGCCCTGCGCTGTAGGTGGCTGCTACCATCGATACAACCCAAAACAACCTGCGAAATCAAACACATCTTTATTTCAAAATCAACAAAATTAATCTAAATTTACCTTTTATTTTTTCTCTTTTGTCTGTTTAGTCGGTTTACCATTTTAAAGTATCTCAGATAAACAACCTTATAGATGAATACATCCGTTTTAAGCGCTTTCTTCCTAAGATCCCGTTCCCACTACGATTGAAAATCGTGGCGCCATCGTTAACGATACTCAGCTATGAATATGGAGGTGGCGGGTTCAAATCATGACGTGGCAAGTAAGTTTTATTTGATTAATTTGTGTTATTTCACAATTTATTCAATAAAAAATATGTATTGTACATGCTTTAAATATTTGCGGCACATTATTTTTTTAAATTCAACTAGATTCAAAGAACATATAAGATGTTATAAAAATAAAAGCACTTCTTCAAAATTCGCAGAACATCTTTTAGTAAATAATCACGTCCCGCTTGACAACAGCGAGCCTAAAACCTTACATTTAGAAAGAAAGGGCCTAAGATTAAATTTACTTGAACAATTAGAAATGAATAAAAGAACGAATGATCTTAATATAACATTATTTAATAAAGTAAGGAAAATTACATATTCACCACTTCTCAGTATGTTCACATTATCAAAAGAATTCAACACATTTAAATAATCAATTAAGAAACATTACCATTTAAATACGGGGAAACACATTATAAATGTAAAAACCTCACAGAATAGAGAATTACAATTATTTTCTAACTAAATCGGTTTTACCGATAATAAATCATTATTTTTAAAAGCCCGTCCAAATTAGAATGAGTGGGAGTAAATAAAATCATATAAATAAGTCGTTACAATGTGGATTTACCACAGTTTGAAAATGGCCTTGAACGCCGAAACAGCTGTCACAATAATAAAAACTAAAAATACTTCCAGAACTTAATGACAAGATTAGTAAATTTGATGTACATTAAATTTAAAAAAAATGAAATTGAGTTCCACGAATTAAATACAAAAACAATTAAATAAAGGCAAAACATACTTCATTGCCCAGTATTAAAAATGCCTTTGTCCGTGGATGGCATATTTCAATAGGATAATTCCAGTGTTTCTGCAATCACGTGGTGGTCTTTCACCAGGGCGATACTGACAGTATCTGACACTACATATTATTTTTTATTAATTAATTGTGAAATAACACAATTTAATCAAATGAAATTTAATTGCGCACGCCGGAATTTGAACCCGTGACGATTCATAGCCAAGGTTCGTAACCACTCAACCAAGGAGACCTGTAGTGATTTCTGTTCAAATCGGTTAAGTAGGTAATGTGTAACGGTAGGGGTAGGGATAGGGGTTGCGGTCACACAACACACCCTCAAAACATTCCTCCAAACCATTTATAATACCGTGAAACGCCAGATACTCAGATTGCAAAATATTACCTTTCCATCGGATGCAGGCGCGGCGCCACCACGTGATTAAGCCCATGGATGGTCGTATTCTGGCAGAAGTGGACCACGATCTCCTTCCACTCTCCCAGCAGCATCATCAGCCTGGCTTTGAGCTTGTCCCTGAGCGGCCTACGAGTCTTGGACCCTCCATCTTGCTGGCCGAGGAGATGAGGGGTCCTCGTGGCCTTGGAGGCCAATTTAGTTGCAGGCTTAGTAAACCAAGACACTCCTAAAATAAAATAAATATTTAATTCGTTATGGACCGGTAAGTCACCGAGTGGTTTAATGCTGTAGATTTCCCACCCAGTCATCAGTCCTAGCTAGGTTTAACGGGGAGAGGGACGTCGGAGAGTTATTATTTATAAATTCAAAATAATGATAATATTATTGTGCAATACGATAAACATGCTGTTTTTAAATAGAAAAATATTTATTACGTTTTTTTTTATTTGCATGGGCTTAGCATTTATCAAAATAAAATCAGAAATATTACACGTTTCTGACCGTTCTACGCACGTTTTACAAAAACATTTAAAAAGTTAAATATCCTTAAAAAACGCTGTCAAGGTTTTTCTTTAACATGTCGATAAGATAAATTCTAAAAAAAGAACAGTGTGTAGTTTATTTTTTTCATAAACACCACGTAACTTCAAGGTTTTTTTTATTTCAAATTTTATTGCGGATTACAAATCTTTGATTAAGTCTATTCACAAAAACGTAACGAGAAAGGATTAGAAATATTTTTCTCCACTTTAAAAATTATATCCATATCGTAAATATTTTGTAAAACATACAATAGGACGGTCAGAAAAAGTAATATTTTTGATTAGATTTTGATAAATGCTAAGCCTATGTAAATTTATAAAAATGTAATAAATATTTTTCTCTTTAAAAATATTATGTTTATCGTATTGCGTAATAATACTATCATTATTTCGAAATAATAAATAATTCCTCTCCGACGTCCCCCTCCCCCTTAATTCCCCTGCTAAGTTAATCCCCCATCATCGCAGAAACCACATTTTTCCACTTTAATAACTGCAGTTGGAGTTTTTATAATACTGTCAGGTTATTCGTAACGTGGCAATACTAATATCAGTCGATTTTCATTCTCCCTTATTTATGTGAATCCTTGCTAAAATTGTGCTAATTCACTCGCTTAACCCCAGCCAGTCGCAAGTAGTTCCTTTTTTATAACACCGCGGCGCTAAAAGTGACAAATCTTTTAATATTCACATTTATGTAAATAATTACCATAGATGTATGTAATTGAAGTAAAGATCAGCGTTCGAAATATGCGGCCAATTGGCATCTTATTGATACCACGGGCTTCAGTCGATTACAAGCGCTAGCCGGGTATGGATCTCCAATGATAACCGCGAAATGCCCACACGACTGGACATGTCGTTCAATGAGAAAAAACTCAAGGAAGACTTGAAGTTGGCGCGCCGGTAAGGCAAATGCTCCGATTGTGCTGCGATTCCGTTCGTTGTGTTCGTTAGTGATCGGAATGATTCGGGCGACATCGGCGACACCACCCTGACCACTTCCGCGAGTAATCAATATTTGACCGTGATTTTTCAAGGAACCTAGACTCTCTTTATATACGTTAATAATAACTACAGGGTGGCGCAAATCTGCCGTTATGTTTTGGAATGAAATGGCAAAATCAAACCGTTGTCGGTAGTCTATCGGCTTCAATTCTTGCACAAGCTGAACCTTATACGGGAACATGTGCAATGTAGCCAAAATCCTCTGAACGGACCTCCGCGATAGCCCCACTTGTGCCGAACCTCTTCTTGTTGATGTTTCTCGACTGTCCTGCACACTATCCACAACACGTTGGATATTTACTTCCGTGTGGACCGTACGTGGTCTTCCGGTACATGGAAGGTGTCTTACTGTACCATGTTGTCGAAAATTTGCAACCGGGCGGTTTATTGTTGGTGCTGAAGGTCCAGTACGCACATTAAAAAAACGCTGCATCAAAACAATTGACCGTTGATTATCAAAATAAAATTCAACAATTATTGATCGCTATTCTGTTGTGTAGTGTTCCATTTCAAATTCCCCAAGTTTTCTTGTGAAATAAAAAAAATATATATATAAAAATAACTTTTCAAAGTTATTAAACATTCAAACCATAACGGTAGTTTTATTCCACCCTGTACTTATATTTTTTTTTCCTTTTTTGGAAGAATTTATAGATAGAATTTATAAACCGTAATTTAAAAATGATTAAAACCATCATCTCTTCAAAACACCTTGTTATATTGGTTATTCGGTACATCTGACGTCATCCGGGTATTCTGGTTTTGGATTTTTATGGAAATTTTTATTTGTCGGTGTACTTGTTTTTAGTTTTTCAAAATTTTAACTTAATTTGGTAAACTACAAGCTCTATAAATGTTCCATATTTAAAAAAAACTATTATTATCAAAATGAATAAGTGTTTTCGTAGGCAAATCAAATGTTATTGCTCAATACTATTATTACTCTTCGAGTTAAACATTCTAAAAAAATAAATAAATTTATTACTTATGTTTAGTTATGGTTTACTATGAATAGAATATATAATTATGTATGGTAAAGATCATCCTCGTCCTGACATTTGACATTCTAACCTTAAAACCGACCGGCCATAGATTTGGTGCGTTTTAGAAAAGTTTTGGATTTAAAAAATTTCAAATTTTCTTCGCTGTTAAAACTACGAGTATATTTAGAAAAAAACGATGTTTAAGTTAAATCCTTGTTTAAATCTTCTTTATTCTTAAAAATGAATGTTTGTCCATCTTTGTGTCCTCGATTTTCTCGATAATTACTAGACCGGTTTCGCTGAAAATAGCACAGTTTATTCTTATTATTCCGGGAAGGTTTAGAGAGTAATTTGAATGAAATACAATATGTAAACTGTTGCTATAACGTTTGTAATTAGTATGACAAAAACCCGCCATTGTATTAGCGTAAGCCCATAGATATTCCACTCTGGTTTCCCACAGATTACCAAGTAGGTACCTACTTAAGGACTTTATTATTTAGATATATTTTGAACAATCAAATGTTTGGAATGAAATAACATATTCAAATCAATGTTTCTTTATTTAGAGGTAGTAATAGTCGTCACAAGGCATTATTTTCGATGTCAGATCAATTATGGCATCCAAACGACAAACAATAATTCTCAACTTCATAAATTCACTACAAAAAATAATAATCCCGAGCTAGGCCGGGTACACATCAGCTAGTTAAAAAATAAAATAAATGGAGAAGAATTCATGGATTAATCAATTATTATGGAGTACTTGACTCCGCTATAGGAACCGTTGCTTTGACCACTCAGCCACTAACCGGTGCAACATCACATAAAAATAAAATTAACTCACCTGGTTTCTTGCGGAACATTTCGTTGTCCCGTTAACAATGTTTGACAGCGATGGTACAACTGTAATTTTTACATTAACCTCACTGAAGGAAGAAGCTAAAGTGTTTTTTTTGTTTGTCTATCACAAATCTTTATGGGAAAATTAGGCTTTTAACAGACTAATGTTGTACAGGTATACAGTAGTTCTTCGATTCGTGAAGCCACGTATAGATCACGCAATAAGGAATTCCGGTCCAATTTCATAATTTTTGATCAAAAATTAAACTTAGTTTTTTCCAACAGCATAATTTATCAATTATCAAAGCCAACGTTTTGATCAGTTTTGAGCTTGGGATGTCAAATGTCAAAACAAGAATGAGCTTTACCGTACATAATTTTATATTCTATTCATGGTAAACCGTAACTAAACATTAGTAATAAAATTATGTATCTTTTCAGAAACTTTAACTCGAAGAATAATAATAGTATTGAGCATTAACGTTATCATAATATCCGTATTGATAATTGGTTTGATCATGAATACTCTAATTTCTTTCATTAATAATAGTTTTTTACATTAAAGAACAATTGTATAGTTTAAAGTCACCCAAATTAGGTTTTAATTTCGCCAAATCTAAAAAAATACGTTTTAAAATACAAAACAAAATCGAAAAATAAAAATGTCCATAATAATGCAAAAAAAAATTCGCACGTGATGTTTCAAATTCAATGGTACCAACATAACACGGTGTTTTGATGAGATGATTTTTTATTCGCTTTTAAATAACGATTTATAAATTCTACGTATTATTTTATATATAATAAAAGTTACATATTCAGAATCGTTGATCTATATAAACATGTTTTTTTAAAAGCCATTATATTTTTCACTGGAGTTCCTTATCGGACTTGTACCAAACAACACTGTTCAGAAGATAAATAATTTGTTGCCTTAGTTCAATAGGGGACTAAGTCAAAATTCCTCATTTTGAGAAAACTACATTTAAAACTCAGTAAAAAATCGAAGAACACACAAAAACGTGACTAACCTTTCCAGTTGTCAAAAACAAACCACTGATCCAAAATGGCTGATATTGCTAACATATGTGTACCAACATAACAAAAAAAATCGATAATCGAATGTACACAGCCCGCGAAAATTCAAAATTCACCTTTTCTTTTGAACACACCTCGTACAACACAACAAAAGGTGCAACGTGTAAGTAATTTATTAACCTATCACATCATAGGTGTAAATGGGTACATTTATTAAGTTCCAAACGGAAACATTTGACATGTTTCTCCATTGAACTAAGAATGTGCTGATTTCATTAAAATAATTATCTGACTACATAATTAGGACGAATTAGACTTATTTTTTTTATTAAAATATTAAAAAGGAGAGTTTCTTTACCATTTTTCATCATTAACTCAAAAACCAAAAATGTTGAGTTATTTCTCTATTGAACTAAGTTATAAAATTTGTTTAAAGATTTTAAAATTTTATTAAAAACTATCTGACGTGTGTACGTGTACCCGGCCATGCTCGGGATTATTAGTTGTGAACTTGTGAATTCTTGCTTGGCGTTTGGGTACCATAATTGACTTGGCAGAGAAAGTAATGCCTTAAGACGACTATTACTATCTCTAAACAAAGAAATAATTTAAATATTTTATTTCATAAAATCATTTATCTTTTCAAAATATGTCTAAATAATAATACTCGTGTTTTCCATTTTTAATATATTCTACCCAAACAAACCTTCTTCTTTTGAATATGTAATCTATGGCTAACCAGAGTGATTTATACATTGAACCCGCCATATATAATATATTACTATTACAATACTATTTTTAAAACGTTTTAGCAACAATTTTACACACTGTATTTCATTCGAACTACTCTCTAAACCTTCCCGACACTAATATGAACAAATTGTGCTATTTTCAGTGAAACCGGTTCAGTAATTTTCAGGACAGACAGATAGACAAATATTATTTTTTATATTACAAAAAGCTAGTTTCACTATTATAATATGGATTCAGAGTTGATCAACATATTGTCATTAGATAAATACGTCATTTACTACTATAAATAGATTTTTTATATATTTTTTAAATACTGTACTTTATTGTTTAAAAAATTTTAGATGACCCTCTTGGTATTTAAAAAAAAAAAAAAAACTAAAATTGAAATGTAACTTTTTTTTTGTATTTTGTTTGCAAATAACCTCCCCTATCACCCCACTTTCTTTGATCCATGACTTATGGGACACCCTGTATATGATTTCATTCAAACTACTCTTTAAACCTTCCCGACACTAACAAGAACAAACTATGCTATTTTCAGTGAAATCGGGTGAGTAGTTTTCGAGGAAATTAGTTAAATTATTAGAGACGACAGACAGACAGACAAAAATTCATTTTATATATAGATTATGTACTTTATTTTATGTTAAATGTGTCTACGTAATGTAATAAATAAATAAAATAAAATAATACGAAATCTCAAATTAAATATGAAACAGAAAAATCACAAAAAATAAAAGATCTGTCGCATCTGGGAAAAAGACGGAAAACAATGGGGTAGCGTTAGGTCGATTGGTTAGAGCGCAGGCTGGGTTCGAGTACCAGATGCGACCACCACCTTTTTTTTATTTTCTCCGTCTTTTCTGTTTCGTATTTCATTTCAGATGTGTTAATATTATCTTCAGTCATTAAAAAATAAAAGTACATATGAAATTTACGAACTTCAATAAATTATTTCAATAAAAATTTAATATTTATCCTAGACTTGTAAAAAAGTCAATAGATGTCCCATATAATAAAAAATCTGATAGATTTATCCATTACAAATAAATTCGGGTAGATTCTTGTAGTCAATACGGAAAGATAGCAGACAAAAAAACATTAGGCAGTAATCGAAGACGATTTTGAACAGTTCTTGAATCGGAGTATTATAATCGATACAAATGACGGAGAAACGCGGGGTAGCATTCGCTCAATTGGTTAGAGCGCAAGTCGCGTACCTTTTATTTTTAAGAACAGGTATCTTCCTTTAATACCGAGATGTACAGTAATATCGTCATCTAATATATAAATTTGAAGAATGTGTGTTAGATTGTATGTTTAACTATTAGCGCTGCGGTGAGATACGCAGTTGAATTAAAGTCGGAACTTTTAACTGGAAAATAAATTTAAAAAAATAACCGAGATATTACAGTAATATTATAGTCACTTATAAACCATTGGGAAAAATATAATAATTACCCACAACCAATGTTTCTCAAATGATGGGTCGCGATCCGGTACAGGGCCAAGAAAGCAAAAAGCCGGGTGACCTAAACTTTGTCACGACAATCTAAAATACGAGTCAATAACTAAATGTGTATCCTCCACGATGAAAATAAAATAATACGATTTAAAAAAAAAATCTCTTTTGAAAAGTGGCTAACGAAATTAGGGATCTCGGGGTTTTGTTTGACACACAATTAAATTTTGTAAATCGCATTCAACTAATAATTAACAAAAACATGGAGACACATCAGAATCACCAAAGACTTCGATTCGTTGTTAAAAATCGTATTTTTTTTCCATTAGTGCACTGCATATCAGAATACAATTCAATGGTGTGACCCCCTAATATTTTATCCATATAAACTTTTGTCTTATTGACTTCACACTACGCGTATCAATTCAACACATAAACTGTGCAATCTTACTAAATGCATGTTCTAGAAAGAGGAAAAATAACTGACTTACCTTTTTGTTGAAAATTATTCACTCCACGCTAGACTTTTGTGAAATCCTGCACCTAATAAATTCAAAGTAAAATGTTTTTTTTTTTATTAAAAAACCTTTGTAACTTTTTTTCACTTATTTATTTTCGACCGGACCGGTTTCACCCTATCACGGGCATCCTCAGACTGGTACAATGAATACTAAATCTATGGTATATATAGCATGGATGTCGGGAGTGAGTTCCCTGCTTTTCTAATATTGTTTTTATTGTTTGAATTTTTTATTGTTTTTTTCGGTTTCTTGGTTCATTTGGGATGTGTTAATATTATCTTCTTCAATGATTAAATATTACAATGAGGTTTACAAACTTCAATAAGTTAAAAAAAAAAAAATTGAATATTTCTTTCCAGACTTGTGAAATAAGTCAATATATGTCTCATATAAATAAAAAATCGGGTAGGTA
The DNA here is from genome assembly GCA_022606495.2 of Halesus radiatus. Lineage (NCBI taxonomy): Eukaryota > Metazoa > Arthropoda > Insecta > Trichoptera > Limnephilidae > Halesus > Halesus radiatus. Next base: position 68,272 of record JAHDVE020004835.1, on the reverse strand, counting down.
TATCCGAGACTCTATTCCGATTGCAATTGACTTCGGGATGAAATTTTGCAATCATCATAAGGATAGCAGCCAATAATATGGGATTTATAAAAATGGAGGATAATATTAACAAATCTTGAACTTGAAGTATGATATCGGTGTAAATGGCGTAAATTAAACTGGTCTCATTAGGTAAGTTGGTTAAGCGGTTACCCCGGATAGGTAGAGGTCCTGGGTTCGAGTCCCAGATGCGAATGAAATCTTTTTAATTTCTGTTGTTTTTTTCGGTTTCGTGGTTCATTTGGGATGTGTTAATATTATCTTCTTCGATGATTAAATATTACAATGAGGTTTACAAACTTCAATAAGTTATAAAAAATAAATTGAAAAAAAACGGTTTTTCGATCTTTCACTTATTAATTAATTAATTTTTCTTGTGTTTAATTTGTAGAACACCATTTAATTTTTTTTTTAAATTTAATTTAAATCAAATGTTCTGTGAGTACTTTTAGTTGTTATTATTGTGACTGCTTCGGCGTTCAATGCCATTTTCACACTGCAAAACTTAATAATAGCATTATTCAATTTCATTTCTATTAAATTTAAAAAAAATTATAATAATTTCATTTTTGCGAGATATTAATTTTTGTTTAGAGTATTTATTTAATATTGTGGTTTTTTTAAACATTCGTTTACCGAAGTTTTGGGTTTATTGCCTGTTACTTATATTCCTATTTACCTTCTACCGCTCAGACTGCCTTTTTTGGACTAATTTCAATAAAAATTATTACACTTTTGTGTGCTTTACCACTGACAGCACGAGCAATAATCATACAGGTATTTATATTATTATAAATAGGTATGTTAGTTGTAAGACTCTAGTTTTAAGCCATAGTTGTAAGTCATTTTGCAGTATTGTATACACAATATGCACTTGGTCATAGATATGTATTAGTTTTAAATAGGTACTAGGTTTATATATGTGTTAGGTTTTTATTTTAGTTATGCCTACTTAAGTTTAAATTGTCACTAGCTATAACTTTTAGTTGGTAAGTGACTACCTATAAGCCATAGATGTAAGTCACTAATTATAAATCTCAGTAGTTAGTCCCTAGCCATCAGTCTTACTTATAAGCCATTAGTAATAAAGTTTAACTGTAAGGTATTGGTTGTATATGTTATTTAATTAATTGTAAAGCGCCCTTGAGATGATTTTCTCACGAAAACTGCGCTATAGAAGTAATCCAATTATTATTTATTTCCTCCACTCCGAAAACATATAATACTCATAGGTTTAGCCAAAACATTTTACCTCAAATTAGAATAACCCAGCACCGACCCCCATCCGTCTCAGCCCAAATTCCATCTTATACCCTCCATTACCTTAGTGAGCGGGCTCAAATACAAGATTGCCATCAGCAAGTGCCGCTAGCACATAAAACATAGTTTAGAATTCTTTGTAATAAAAAAATAAATAAAAACCCTACAGTAGCGATAGGCAGCCGGCTTACTGGGTAGAGAAAATAATCTCCACATTTATGCACCTCTAACCACAGTTGACACAGGAAGAGTGAGAAATGTTCCGTGGCACCGTACAATTTTTTTTTTACAAAACCGCATGCCTGTTTTATGTACAAAAATATGAGATATACCTGAATATTTGTTGGTCCCGCGGGAAAAGTACAAAAATTGATGGGACAATGAAAAAAGTTTGGGAAACGCGTTATTATGACCGTAATTCATCTATAAATCGGGGAAAAAATAAAGTGGCATTGAATGGGTCCATTAGTCCATCGGGCCGTAATGCCTGCTAAGTGCGGCCTTGAAATAGGTGGGAGGTAGTGACATCGACTAATAGACCGGTCAGTGGCCGAGTTAGCATCGCGTATGGGTCCCACCCAGGCGTCGTGGGTTCAATTCCTCAGCTGCCTTAAGCCCTCCATCACGACACGAGCAACATCTTTCGCTTGCTGTGTGATGGTAATAATAAGGATATTTTCAAATATTGTCAGGTTATTCGTAAACAGGGAATATTTGTTATTCTTTAAAAAAAAGGGTTAACGCACTGAAGGGATCTACCGATAGAAACTAACTAACTAACTAACCATCACGCCGGTTCTCCGCAGGGCTAGGCAGAGAAAACGGACCGCCAAACAACTCTGGCTTTATTCTCATTCATACATCGCTTCATACATTCTCTTCTGTTATTCCGACTTCTGACATGGCCGGATTCAAGTATTTGATTCACTTGCTTCTCGTTCCATTCACATTTGCGTCGTTGTTCATTAGCTCGATCATACATTTTTTTACCGCACATTCTCCCTAGAGATCTCATTTCTACGGCATTCAGTTTACTTTCGACCTTCCTCTACCTGTTCCAGGCCTCACTGCCATACATCAATAATTAGTATTAGAACTCCGTCGTGGACTGCTGCCTTCGCTTCTATGGACATTTTTTTATTAGTGCACAGATTTTTTTAAACTGGGGTAGCCAGCAGAAAAAACAACGAATTAATTGACACTTAATTAACTAATACCCCAAGCCCTTCGTGCAAATTGTCGCTAAGGATGGCTTAGCTGCCGGCTTTATCCAAAGTTGGTCATAATTACCTTAGCCACACCAGATATCAAAATAACCACGATATTAGAACTATTATAGCTTGACAATAAAATGTGGACATTAAATAAAATAGAACTAATTATTTCATTACCATGGCACCACCCAGCTACACAATTTGTCTTTGAAATTTATCCTACATTGTAATATTTAATCATCGAAGAAGATAATATTAACACAAATTTAAAAAATCAATATTTCTTTCGAAACTTGTAAAAAATAAGTCAATAGATGTCTCATATGAATTAAAATCGAGTAGGTATATCCGAGACTCTATTCTGATTGCAATTGTGTTCGGGAAGAACTTTGCAATCACCATAAGGAGAGCAGCCAATAATATGGGATTTAAAATGGAGGATAATATTAACAAGTCTTGAAACTTGAAGTATGATATCGGTGAATATGGCGTAAATTGAACTGGTCTCATTAGCTTAGTCGGTAAAGCGGTTGTTTAGGATTGACAGAGTTCCTGGGTTCGAGCCCCAGTTTTATTTTTCTGTTGTTTTTTTTTCGGATTCGTGTTTCAGTCGGGATGTGTTAATATTATCTTCTTCAATGATTAAGTAAGTAATATTTTACGATCTAAAATTTTTTTTTTCTATGGTTTTAACATGCTTGAATAGCCATAAATGTACCGCATCTAACTTCATGTCATCTTTTTTCGATATTAAAAATAACAAAAAACAACAGTAAAAATAATATGAAAAAGACGTTATTAATTAAAAAAAAAAAATTAAATGGCCTTTTTTTGTCCCAAAATACAAAAAAAACATGGCATATATTGCAAAATACCACAATTTTTTGCTGAAAAATACCCAATCTTCTCAAAAATAACGCGAATTTCACAAAAGAAACGCAAATTTCGCCAAAAATAACGAGAATTTTAAAGGAAAATGATATCACTTTTCAGTTCTCCAAAAATAAGTGCCTAATTTATAAAATATCGACGTAATTAGGGAGTTTTTGAATAGTTTGAGTGTGTTTCCTCCTACCCATATTGCCTCCAAAGTATTTAACAATTTCATCCGGCCTATGCCATGCCATGCAAACGGTATATCCGGCCCGATCATCTGGAATAAGCTTCCCCCAAATATTGCTACCATCCAGAAAGCAAAAGTTTAAACGGGTCTTAAAAACCAAATTGTTAAAAAAATCCTATCCAATATAAAACATATCTTCATGTACGTAGAAATATAATTTCAGGCCATTTTTTTCCTGTGATCCTCCATAGCTTATTTAGTTGCGGTTTTCTCCCCCTTGTTATTCAATCCAGTGAAAAACCATGTATACGAGGTTTGTTCAAAAGAAAAGGTGAATTTCGAATTTTTTCGAAAAGTAATTATTTATTCATCAAAATCCATTTTCTCCCCTTCAAAGTAATCCCCCTCAGATATAATGCACATATGCCAGCGCTTCTTCCAATCCTCGAAGCGCTTCTGGTATGCGCTTTTCGGTATGGCCATCAGCTCGTTCTTCGATTCTGACTTTATCTCATCAATTGTGGCAAAACGCTTTCCTTTCATTGGTCTCTTCAGTTTCGGGAATAGGAAAAAGTCGCAGGGAGCCAAATCTGGTCAATACGGTGGTTGAGGCATGATTACGGTGTTGTTTTTGGCCAAATAATCACGAACAAGCATTGATGTGTGAGCTGGGTGCATTATCGTGATGCAAAATCCATGACGATTTTCCAAAACCATTTCCTTCACTGTTTCGATGTTTTCTTCGTTTGTTGACGTGGTTGCAACTCCAGGACGCTCATCGTCATTAACATCTTCTCGGCCTTCTGTAAAGCGCTTGTACCACTTATAAACACTTTTTTGAGACAAAGTAGACTCGCCGAATGCCACAGTCAATATTTTAAGTGCGTTGGAGCACTTTATTCCATTTTTAATGCAAAATTTAATAAAAAATCGAAGAAAACACAAAAATGTGACTAACCTTTCGAGTTGTCAAAAACAAAACACTGATCCAAAATGGCTGATAATGCTAACATATGATAAACATATGTGTACCAACACAACAAAAAAAAATCGATAATCGAATGTACACAGCCCGCGAAAATTTAAAATTCACCTTTTCTTTTGGACAAACCGTAAGTTAGGTTATTTTGTTTAGCTCTTTCGATATTTGTACTTTAGATTTTGTAATATGCAAGCAACTTATTAGCCATAAAGTTTATTTTTACTTATGGTAACCCTTCAATCAAATGACAACCGACCGATTTTCTGTTACCCACAGAAAACGAGAATTATTCGCTTTTCTGCTTCCTGCTGAATCGGTCGTGTAGTAGAACAAACTAGTAACTTGTTGATTTGCATTTGCATCACTTCTAGTTTATAAATTTACCTTCTGAATTTTGTACGCGTTGAGAAATAAATTAATCAAATGGTGACCCTTCTTTATACACAATACACAACATACCGTCAAACACATGTAATACAGATTAAATACGTTAAACTTACTTCATCAGGAAATATGTGTATTCATATTTTTTTTTCACATGAATACCGCACTAGAGTCTCAACTGCTCCCAACTGTCTGGAGTCAGTGAGAATATGGCATCCCCAATTGGGGAATGTTATGAGGCTGAAGGTATTGGGGAGGGGAAGGATAAGGGGAAGAGGAAGGTGGGGAAATACGTGGCTATTCAGATCTGGTCACCAAACACGGCTAAAAGCCATTTCAAGCAACGTTTCAATTCTGAATGGTGGTCTTTCACCAGGGCGATACTGAGAGTATCTTCCACTCTGGAACGTGAGGAAATATACTATATTTTATTTTTAAATTAATTAATTGTGAAACAGAACAAATTAATTAAATAAAATTTACTTGCGCATGCCAGGATTTGAACCCGCGACCTTCGGATTCGTAGTGGAGAGCCTTGCCCCTCGACCATGGAGACCCTTCAGATATTACTGATGAAGAAAGTATTCAATTTGAAAAACAGTTTATTTCTAAAAAAGTTATGACAAGTAATTATTATTGCGTGTGACAGCTGTTTCGCCATCCAACGGCATTCTCAGATTACAAAAATAATAATTATTTTGTTTATAAACACACAAATTAAACTATTTTTTATAAAAATAAATTTGTTTCAAACCGCTTCTTCTTCTTTTTCTTTTATATTCTTCTTCTTTTTTTACATTGAACTACAATTACACCACCCAAATTAGGTTTATATTTCGCCAAAACTAAAAAAATACGTATTTGAAATACATAACAATATCGGAAAACAAAAATGTCCATACTAATCCAATAACAGAATGCGCACGTGACCTCAAATGTTCCAAATGCAATGGATACCAACATAACAGGGTGTTTTGTTGTGATGATTTTTTATTCACTTTTAAATAACGATTTATAAATTCTACGTGTAATTATATATAATAAAAGTTATGTATTCAGAATCGGCGTTTGTTGATCCACACGAATATATATATATATATATATATATTTATTTTTTTTATTTACTTAATCATATTTACATTGCAAATATGAAAATTAAAGAAAGAAACACAGCAAACCCGCAACTTGTCAACAGAACTTGTCATACATACTAAACCTTTAATTTTAAAAAAATGTATCATTCAGTTTGGATCGGTATTTTGGCCACAAATCCAAAATTAAGTTTTGTATGAAACAGGCAGCGCAGCCGTTCCTCGTAATACGCTTTATTTTCAAGTAAACCATAGACAAAATATGTGAAATAATTTTCTATTCTATAAATATATTATCTTACGATATTTGTTTATTATTGTTCTTATACACATATATTTTCTATTGATCTATTAGGTTCTGCTTTTATATAAAAAAAACGTGTCATAAATTATTGTAACACGTATTGCGTAAAAAAAGTGTCATAAATTATTGTAACACGTATTGCGTAAAAAAAGTGTCATAAATTATTGTAACACGTATTGCGTAAAAAAGTGTCACAAATTATTGTAACACGTATTGCGTAAAAAAAGTGTCATAAATTATTGTAACACTTATTGCGTAAAAAAAGGGTGTCATAAATTATTGTAACACGTATTGCGTAAAAAAGTGTCACAAAATATTGTGACACGTATTGCGTAAAACAAGGTTTAGTTAACCCAAATATAACCAATAGCCTGACGTAGTATGTATTTTATATTACAGTTATTATTTTTTTTGTTTAAATAAATACCAGATGCATTGTCAAAAATTAATTGTTTTTATGTTTAAATCGTAGAACTCAATTTATTATTATAATTTTTTAAATTTAATGTAAATCAAATTTAAAAATGTTATTATTAAGTTCTGCAAGTATTTTTAGTTTTTATTATTGTGACAGCTGTTTCGGCGTTGAAGGCCTTTTTCGACTTATTTATATGATTCTCTTCACCCTCACACCATTATAATTTGGACGGGTTTTTGAACATAATGAGAAGCGGCGAATATGTAATTTTCCTTACTAAGTATGTTCACATTATCAAAACAATAAAAAAACCATTTAAGTAAACGTTATCATTTAAATACGAGGAAACACATTAATTCATAACTTCCCATATTCAACTCACTTTTGGTAAATACTGTGTTTTTAATTACCACGGCAGTATAAGTATAAATAAATATCTATATATTCCTGATGAGGAAAGCATCGCTTTCTAAACATGTTGATATGTATATATTAATAAAGTGGTGAATACAAAGTAATTTTTAATTCATTTATTTATAAATAAATAAAAGTTTGTAATTTTGGGCGCCTGATTCAAAACTCAATTTTGCTCAAAGAAAACATTTTTTAATTGCTCTACATATACCTTCCAGCAATGATAGATTGGTGATACAATTTGATGAATTCCAAGGTTCCTACCTATCTATTTGATAACCTGCAGTGACCCCGTGACTCTCATGCATGCATTACACGCCAAAGAGACCATTTGTTTGTTCTTCCCAGACATCGAACCGCTGTACTCGAGGGTAACAAAACTTTGGAATAAAATACCAACATTTATTCGCAGGTAGACATCGCTGCAGTGCTTCAAGAAGCAATGAATGATTGCTGATTGCACAATCAGCCGCACAACATAATTGATAAATAATGAAATGGATACTTGTGTTAGTGATTTTGTAAAAAAAAATGTAAAATTTTTTATATTTTAATTTTTTTATTTAAGTTTAATGATTTTATGTAACTTTAACATAATTTAATTTCTATATACACAGCTGACAAGCAGCTGCATTCTTGGCTCCGGAATGTGTAGCCGAGCAGTAACCCTTTTGTCAATTACTAAAACTTTATTTTTTTATTTGGAAACCAACAGTCTATAATAATTATATTATGTGTGGTAAATATATTTAAAAAATTAACTAGTAATAGTTTTTCACTTAAGTATTTAAATTATTCAATTAAATAAGAAAAGTTACAACATTAGTACAAGATGTGTGAATTATAAGGGGCTGAGTTGAATAAGTCGAACTCGCTGTATGAAGTGTTAAAAATGTGTGAAGTGCGGTGAATAAAGGTGTTTTTTTTTTTGTTAGTGTTGCATTCGGGTAGGTTTAGTGTGTGGTTTTGTCTGGTTTGTCTGTTGGGCACTCTCAATTGAATTCGTTCAAGTAATTCAGGACAATCTATCACAGAGGTTGATAATTTTTGTAAAAACAGTACGTCATCGGAATCTCTACGGCTTTCTAGTGACGAAATCCCGAAAAATACTCCTCATTACTCAAGTGGGGACGATAGCCCCGAAAATCAAGGTATCGTAGAAGACGGTTTTGTAATTTCTCAATCCTATCTGTATGTGATATGTACCTGGGATTCCCAACTTGAGAGACATACTCCAAAGAACTGCGTACATACGAGAAGTACAGCAATTTCATTGTGTTTACCTTTTTATATAATATGTTCAAATGAAATATGTAAAATAACAAGTTATTAATAAATTGCATTTATTATTATTATATTATACAGAATTTTAAAAAGTTTCTTGAAGGACTTGAGCTTTAAATACACAATTGATTCAATTTAATATTCGGTATGTACACCTGCCAACAAATAATTCATAAGAATATTTAAAAACATTAAATGCTAAAACATATTTTTAACATTTGAATTACCGCAACCTGTGAGCGTGTATCACGTTTCATTCAACCTTAACTCAATTAATTGGAAGATTGGTTATTGCACAATCCACCCAGTCCTGCTGGAATAAAATCTAAAATAAAGTAAATATCATTACGGAGCGTTTTGTTTTAAAATTATGTACATTAATATCATGACGCCATATCCCACGATGAGATTTGGAGTCCTCCATAAATCTACTGGCCACAACCTCACGCCACTCGCCTACAGTCAACAGTTCTTCCCGTCCAGCTCAAACTCTCTACCACGCAAATAAATTTTAAAATACGTACACTATTTTAGTATAAATAAATTAATTAATTAGAGTCCTATGTTTTCCTACAAACTCGTTTCTTCTTGTGCCGCATTAAATTGGACGGTTTGGGAAACGCTCGGGAGCAATACTCACACACGAACGGTTTCTCCCCAGTGTGTGTTCTAGCGTGACTGACCAACGATGGTTTCTGACTGAAGCTCTTGAAGCAGACTTCACAGGAATATGGCTTGATCCCCGTGTGGATCCGAGAGTGAATTCGCAAGTGAGAAATCTGCGCGAACTTCTTGTCGCAGACATCACATGGAAACGGTTTCTCGCCGGTATGTGTGCGGGTGTGGATCGCCAGCTTGTTCACAGTCGCGAACTTTCTGAAGCAATCTTTACAAGAGTAGCGGCTCTTGTTCATGTTGATCCGCTCGGTAAACTTCTTAAATTCCTCATTCGCTAAGAGATTCTTGTCTTTATGCGCGCTCATCATGTGCAGAGACAGAAGTGTGATTTCGAAGAACGCTTTTGAGCAGTATTCACATAAGAATGACTTCTCGCCTTTGTGCACGATCTTTACATGGCGGACTAGGTGACAGTTTTGCGTGAATGATTTCGAGCATTCTTCACAATGAAAGGTTTTCTCCTTTTTTAAGTTGAGATGAGTCCTCAAGTGTTTTTTTAGGAGATTGTTTTCGCTGAACGACTTCCCGCATTTGTCGCAAGAAAATTTCTTGTCTCCGTGCGTTTTTTCGTGCCTTGCCAGGTTGATTTTCTTGTCGAAGGTTTTGGGGCAATGCTCGCAAGCGAAGCAGCCTTCGTCCACGTGACTTTTCATGTGGAAGTCTAGAGCGCTCTTGAGGCTGAAGGTCGTTTTGCAAACTTTGCAAATGTACGTTTTGCCCTTTGAGTGAAGTTTCAAGTGCGCTATGAACGATTTTCTCATGCTGAACGTTTTGAAACATTCCGTACAAGTCAGATCGGACGAGTCGAGGTTCCACGAGGTTGATGCGTCTTCCTCAAACTTTAGCTTATCGCTGTCAAGTTCAACAGAAGAACATGGCTGGTTTTCAATTTTGATATTTCTGTCACAACCTGAAACATTAGAAAATGTTATTAATTTTTTTTTCAAATAAAAAAACACGTGAAGTTGCCCTCCAATGAGTTATCAACCAAACTCATTATCGGACTGTTAATTGGTAGACACTATTTGGTTTTACAATAACAAGTTTTCAAAACATGTAATTAAATATATTTATATAAACACAACGAAAATAACATAAAAAGGTACAGGGTCCAAATTTACGTAAAAATACAAACACAATAATAATTTAAAAGAGAAAAAGTATACCTATATTAGAATCTACAAAGTTTAGCAGGACGGAAATCAGAACAGAGTTGGTACTAATAATAAGTCATTTTCCAAATAGTGTTTAAAATACTGAATTTCAGAATACCATTTTGGGATTTGTTAGAAGCGTACACATGTCGTAATTCTTCAGGTAATTTGTTATGGTTGGTGTAGGCAATGTATTCCGATGATTTCAGTCCGTATTTTGTCAAGTGTATTTTTTATATGTGTAGTTTGTAGTGTTGTTGTGTATTATATTGGTGAACGACGTGGTTATAGTTAAGTTTAATGGAGCATGTCATTGAATCATACATAAAATAGTGTTTGTCACTAATACTAGTGCGTGCCGGTATATATCTTTAACTGGGGTACCCCATGGCAAGCCAACAATATTTGCGCAAGACTCTACTTTGAATTATCTGTGCCTCAGATATCATTTTCTCGGTAGCGAAATCCCACATACTTGAAAGATAGACCAAGTGGGAATGAATCATAGCATAGCACAATGGACGCAGTATGTAAGTGGTAAACAATCCACGTAATTTGTACATTACACCGGTCACCGGAGAAATATTTAATTTTTTACATGGTCAAAATGGTGTTTCCAAATGAGCCGAGAGTCAATTAGAAGGCACACATCGCGACATTTACTTTTTCAAGATTATTTGGTCTTAGAGAGATGCTAATGTCTTATTACGACTTGTTATTGTTCGTTAGAATTGAAAAAAAAACCTGCCATCTCAAGACAAATATGCAGATATTCGGAGTGGGAAGGACCAATAGATGCAGGAAATGTGAACAGGATGAAGAAATATCCATTAATTAATGTTATGGATAGAAACTTACTGATGGAGCTAGAAGGAGTACTAACAGGACAATGTCACCTTACACATGCAACTTTTGGGAGTGGAAAACACCAAAAGCTGTAAGAAGTGGAAACAAGATGAAGAAGCATTTAATTGCAGTGCCAATGTCTCGGTTTGGCATGAAAAAGGCTAACAGGGCGAGGGAGTTAAACCCCATGCTGTGGAACCAGGATTCAGTTTGAAGGGTCGTTAAAGTTTGCGATTTATCTTCATTTAATCTAAAATAATTACTCACCGAGGTCACTAGACGAATTATCGGCTGGAGTTGATTTAAATTCTTCCTCTTTAATCCCAGGCACGCTAATTGTCACGTATTGGGAAGAAATGTCAGTTTCTGCTTTCATAACAGAGTTTCGTGTGCCAGAGGTCTTCCTGACATCTGCCAAAGGCTGTGTGTCCTCATCGGATTCACTTTCACTTTTCTTCAGTTCCACGGCATCGAAAGGACTGCTGGGACCACTGGGAAGGTCATCTAGTAAGAAGAAACAATACAAAACTCAATACATTGATAACACAACAAAAATAGCGAGAGCCGAGTAGAAAATAAACAGACTGTTCAAATAATATTAGACCTGAATTTTTCACGTGGAAACAAATCAGCTTCACAGTAAACTGAGCAGTTGAGACTCTTGTGTAATTTTCGCATTGTAAGTGTGCTCTAATCTATTTGTATTATATATAGGGTTATAAATGTGTTGAAATATAATTTTGTACCACAGAATTGCTCTTACTGAAAGAATTTTGAGACTGATGACAGTATGGGATATTATGCCTTTATTCGTATAAACTTTTATAATAATTAATTTTAATAATTTAACTAATGAATTTTGCACAGAACATGATTGATGTTTGTTTTATAGGAAAGTCCCCAAGCTGTAATTCCATACCTTATAACAAATTCCGCTAATGATAGTTAAATTATTCGAAGTGTACAGATTGGAACAAAGAAATTTAATTTAAATAATTTACTAACAATTGATCTTAGTCGCATACAAAAAAAAGAGTGCATTAAGAATAGTAGCATAATTTTAGTTTAAAAATTAATAACATTAAAAAAAATGGTTTACTCATTACAAAAAGTTTTGCAAGGTAGTAATTATTACGGGTGACAGCTGTTTCGCCTTCCGAAGGCATCATTAAACTGTGGTGAAGCCACTCACAGACAACCTATTTATATTATTTCCATATAATGAAACTCATAAAATTTTTTCATTTTTATAACCAATGGTCTTATTAAATTCTGAGTAAATTGACGGATTTTGATGGTAATTACACTGTAAATTCTCCTACTTAAGGATTACAGTCTAATATTGTTTAAATTTTACTAAAGGTCATTACGATGGTTATCATTGGCGTTTCCAAAGAAAATTTAATTTAGAATTGAGGTTTTTTTCCCCCTGCATAATTAATTATACGAACTTGTATTATGGTCTATAATTAATCTCGGTTTGAACATTTCTAGAAGTGGGGAACGAATTATATTCTTTAGTACATTTATTAAATTGGTTTTAGGATTATCAGAAATTTTATTAATTTCCAAATGTTCTAAGAGGTTAAGATTGCAGCCTTTATTTTGAATGTGCAACGGAATTGGATTATTATTTTCTGTGAGTGATTGGTTAAAGATGCCTTTACCGCAGTTTGACAATGCCTTCGGAGGGCGAAACAAGATAAATAATGTAGCACACATAATGAAATGAAAAGACTTACCGCAAGCATAGTCAAACGTATCCTCCAACACTTCAGAGCTCTCAGGAATCTCCTTCTTGACATTAGGAACCCAATTCTTATTCGAGAGAATAGGCGCAGCTTCAACAACGGCGTCATTCACTTCAGTCTTCAAATCAGATCCATCTAAAACAGCTTTCCTGCCACCTGGAACCGCTTTCTTTTTCTTCAGCAATTTTTTAAGATTTTCCGCAGCGATAAAAGCCTTAATAACTTCATGAGCTTTCGCGTGACTGACCAGATCACTCTCCAGACTAAATGTTTTTGAGCAATCCGTACAAGAAAATACAGGCTTAACGACGACCTCTTGTATAACTGAAGCGTTTCGCTTTTTCGTCTCTTCTTTTGCTGCAAGATATTTCTCAGTGTGGTAGATCTTTTTGTGTTTGAGCAAGTTAGTTTGCAGGCCAAACGATTTAGAGCAGTATTCACACAGAAAGGGTTTCTCTCCAGTGTGGCTTCTAGTGTGCGTTATCAGTTCGTGTTTCGTGCTGAACCTTTTGAAGCAAATCTGGCAGCTGAAAGGTTTCTCTCCGCTGTGAGTTCGAGTGTGAAGAAGGAGATGTGCTTTCTGCGTGAACCTTTTACCACAGACTTCGCAGAAAAACGGTTTCTCTCCTGTATGAGTCCGGGTATGGATCACCAAACTGTCCATCGTGGGAAACTTTTTCGAGCAGTACGTGCAGACGAAGCGTCGTTCCACTTGCTTTTTTACGTATTTTTGTCCGGAAGTCTTGTCGCTGTGGATCCGCAGCATGTGAATGGTTAAATTGCATTGCTGCGCGAATGTCTTGGAGCAGTATTCGCAGAGGTGAGATCGCTCGCCTCTGTGCGTCAGTTTTACGTGGCGGGTCAGGTGGCCTTGTTGAGAGAACGCCTTCGAGCACTCCTTGCACTGGAATACCTATAAAAACAGAAAATTTATGTTTAAACATCTAAATAAAACAGATTGACTGATAATATAAATATAAGAATGTACGAAAATAGAGGTAGAAGAAAAAAATATCTGGAAAGCTACGAAATGACGGAGAGCGATGACTGTCAAGTATGGGTTTGTTTGCATACAACCTTCGAACGTTAAAAAAGTAAAATATATATATTTAATTAACCCTTCTATCATTTATCTGTACAACTCTCTGAAACAAGGTGTTTGCACAAAAGAGGGTAATGGATAGTAGATTAGAGTTATTTTATACTTTAACTTATGTCAAGAGGTAGTTATCAAACTAGGCAACCTATTAAAAAATCATATATAATGTTATATCAATAAATGACACCTTTTCTTTCTTTACGTCAGTATGAGAGGCTCTCATGTGTTTAGCCAAGATTCCCTTCTCGCTGTAAAATCTATTACAAATCTCACAAGCGAACTTCTTTTCTTCGTGATACAGCCTCTTGTGCTTTAATAACTTGTGATTTTTGTCGAACGTTTTGAAGCACAGTTCGCAGGCCACACTTCCATCTTCCGAATGGCTTTTCATATGGAGATCCAGACTCGTCTTCAGGCTGTAAGTTGTCTTGCATATTTTACAGTCGTATTTCTTGACGCGGTTGTGCAGTTTCATGTGAGCCACCAAGCTGGTCTTACAGCTGAGGTTTTTGAAGCAATCCGGGCAGGTTAGTTCGTTGACTTCTATGGACGATGATGCTTCTTTGGAGGCCTTGGATCTTCTGCTTCCACTTTCTGATTTCCGGTGTTTTTTTGTTTTGATCTTGATTTTGTTTTGCTTAGCTGAAAATAACATAAATAAATAAAACTTTATTTTCGGAGAAAACATTCCCCCCTTTAAGAATTTACGTTACCATTTTTAAGATTACGAATATCTTGACAATGTTAAATTTATGCTTCAGAAATTTATTTTTTTAAATATGAATACCGAACAAGAGTCCCAACTGCTCCCAACAATATGGAGCCAGTGAGAATATGGCATTCCCAATTGGGGAATGTTGTGAGGCTGAATATACTGGATAGGGGAAGGAGAAGGGAAAGAGGAAGGTGGGGAAATACGTGGCTATTCAGATCTGGTCACCAAACATGGCTAAAAGTCATTTCATGCAACGTTTCAATTTTGATGGTGGTCTTTCACCAGGGCGATACTGAGAGTATTTTCCACTCTGGAACGTGCGCAAATATACTATATATTATTTTTTAAATGAATTAATTGTGAAACAGCACAAATTAATGAAATAAAAATTACTTGCGCACACCGGGATTTGAACCCGCGACCTTCGGATTCATAGTCGAGAGCCTTACCCCTCGACCATGGAGGCCGTCAATATCTTGAAAATGTTAAATTTTTTCACTAATATTATACTGGGAAAACGTTGCTTGAGCAATGATGGGGACATAGCCAGCATGGGAATTGAACCCACGATGCCACAGTGGAAACCAGACGCACGTGTCCACTAAGCTATTGGCTAGTTTAACATGTTTGACTTACCACGAAGCAAAGTTTCATTGTTATCTGAAGTCAGAACACTTAGAGCACAATCATCGTCAGATCCAATTCCCTCTGACGGAATTCCAAACAAGCTCTTGGTCTCAAATTCCAATTTAACGTTGTCCATCTCAAGTTTAAAGTCGCATTATCTAACGATAAAAATAAACAAAATATTAATTTATTAACTACCGAAGAAAAATCAATAACATTTAAACGAGGAAATAGAATAATTTAAAGAAAATCAGAAGCCACTAGGATGTGAACCCGAATCTCCCACTTGCCGGGGGACTGTGCAAACAATAAATTGCACAAAGAAACCCATTTGTTATTTCCATAGTATTTAATTTGAAAATCAAAACTTTAAGCAATCATTTAAAAAGAAGAAAAAAAAATTACTCAATTCATCATGATTGAATTATTGAAGTTCAACAATTTGTAATGAAAACATGAAATGGACGATGAATAGAAAATCAAAAAGGTAACTATCCTCCAATCTTTCCTGGACAAGTGCTTATACTGATTGAGCTATCGAGACTTAGTTACAATCGGTCATTTTCTATCGATCTCATACTCCTTTCTGAGAAATACTTACATTTAAAAAAAAAAATACTTCCAACATGATGGCTGCCATCTTTTGGTGTGACTGCAAAGTTCTGCTCGAATTTATACAACATATCAGATCTTCCAGTCTCACAGGGACAAGTGCTTCTACCAATTGACCTACCGAGACCTGGGTATATTCGATCATTTTATCTTTAAAAACTCAATTTTTATTTAGAATTGCTGATATTATCTTTTTAATGATTAAATATTACCATTAAATTATTAAAATTTCAATAAATTTAATATTTACTTACTGATAGAAAAGTCAAAAAATGTTCCAAATAAATAAAAAGGAGATAGATATAACCAAAACAACACAAGTTTGCATAAATTCAGGTGAAAAGATGGCGGCCATGATCATGTTAATAATTCTCAAAGTAAGAGATCGACAAAAATGAGCGAATATAACTAGGTCTCGATAACTCAAATGGTAGAATGCTCCGGTAAGAAAAATTACCTTTTTATTTTCTGTTTATTCTTCTGTTTAATATTTTCATTGAGAATTGTTCATAGAAATTTCTTCAATGATGAAAACAGTACTATGTACATAGAGTAAGTGAAAACTGAAATAAGAGAAAGGCAAGGATTTTAGGTTTTACACAGATTTCTTTAGTTGTGTAAGAAGTATTCTGGTAGCAATCTAGCCTGGTGAAAATGTATATCCATTGTCGGTTCGGGTAGGATTTCTAGCCATTCAATACATTTTAAAAGCTTTTAATCTGCAGGATTTTGTCGTAAATATAACATGTTTTAATACCTGCGAATTTGAAGTTAAACAAAACAATCTATCTCAGATAGATGTGCAGTTTTCTATTGCACAAAATGCACATGCACAAAATACGCTGTAGGTAGTTACTTTATTGCTTCTCTGGAATAGAAAATATTTTGAATCACACAACACTTTGCTTTCGAATGTATACTTACACTTGTGGCATTCCTTCTATGTTAATAGCAACAACAAGGCATTAAAAATTAAAAAATGCTGTTGTAAAAGATGTCTGAAAAGGACATTCAACTGTCCGAAGTGTATAAATATGCCAAAATAGACACTATCCTAAGTATATGTTGTTTGGGTAAACTCCAACACAAACATTTGACAGCCGTGCATAACCTCAACACAAAACTGTATTAAAGGTGACAATTCGAGATATAAGCTACAATCAAATGGTACGGAAGTGATTATTACACAAATAAATTAATATTTAATCAATTTTCGACGGCAGAAACACAGTTTTTTTGACAAAAACACAATTCAATATGAGGTGACGTTGACAGAACAAATCACAGATAAACGCAAACTAAACTCCATAGAAAAATTACGCAGGGTAATATTTTATTTCTATGGAATAGAAATGGTCAGATCAGCCGTTTTGTCTATGGTTGTCGTTTCTATCGATTTTTCTCCCTTTCTCTCTCATTTTTGTTTTGATCTGCTCTCTTTTAAAAAAACATAATGTTTACGGTACGCATTAGGTTGTTAGTGTTTTATTTGTCCAAGGCCGTTCTCACGTAAAAATACAATTTCATTTGTTGACGTTGATATATCTTTTGTAATACCTATAAGTAATGAACGAATTCACAGACATACTTAGTTTCTAAAATATGCATTTCAAGTAATAATAATTTCCAGACTAGACAGGAAATAAAAAATTTGCACAAAGGCTAGCCGCGCATATTGTTGTTCAAGCCGGAAACCATTGTAAAGTACCACATTGTAAAGTATGTACCCTTAAATACTATTTTAGAAGGTCGGCGTTATTTTACAAAAGGACAGCAATAAAACCTAAAAGGAAATAAGGGTGCAATAAATGAGCCCTCTGCACCGCGAGTGAGTTTTACGCTTCCGTCTCGGAAGAAAGTCTGGTCTTCGCCCTTCGGCGATCTAATGTAGAGGTCGCCCAGGCTCTGCACCGCGAGCCGACCCCCCCGCGTCTGCCAGGGAAGTTACTGATCTTCGCCCGTCGGAGATCAAACCCCGGAGACCGCCCAGGCCTCTGATTATAGTTGCGTTTGTACCTACTCCCGATCCGGAGGTACTTGGATACCTAATGCCAACGCGAGAACTCTGCATACCCAGCCGCTCTTTGGACCCTATATAGCCATCAGTTAAGTGCCTCTGAACTCTCATACCATATAATTCTCCCACCATGTCACCCTGTGACTACTCTCGTAAAGACTTTTACGTAGGATAACTAAACTTTCCCGTATAATTAAGCCAAGTGAATCTCTAGTTTTCAACGGCTCAGACGTAATAAAAAAATACAATTCTTCGTTTTATGAAACTTTTATTTGTTTTCAAATTCATAAAACGTCTCAGTTATAGTGTGGATAAGTTTTACAATCGTACATCATTAATAATGAGCTTTTACTAAAAAAATATATTGAACTTAATTACAATATGCAGCAAGTAATTCAGTTGGGGGAGACACCAAATGCACTTAATTTAAGGTTTTACAAAAATTAAAATACACGTAAAAATCACAAGAACCACGTGACGTCATGTTCAAAATAATTTAAATGTGACATTTGCCAATAGGTACTGCCAACCAGATAATATCACAACCAATTTTCCTATTTTAACTTACTAACTAACCATCACGCTGTTTCCCCGCAGGGGTAAGGAGAGAGGACGGACCGCCAAACAACTCGATCTTGGCATACACTTCTTGCTTCATTCACATTCACACATCGTCTCATACATTCTCTTCTATTATTCCGACTTCTGACATGGCCCGACTCAAGTATTTGATTCACTTGATCGTGCCATGTCTTCCTCGGGCCTCCTTCTTCCCTTCCCCTGCTTCTTCTTCCATTCACATTCGCGTCATATATTTTCCTTACATTCCTTTCATCGTTAATTCGCTCTACATGCCCAAACCATCTAAGCGTCCCTTTCTTAATCTTGGTCATGACGCTTACCTATTTTTAAATAACCCAAACTAACACCCTTTGTTCAACTAAGAACTTAGAAAGTATTTTATGGGTTCATGGTTTGGGTTTTAAAGAAAAATAAACACATCGTTGGTGTCTCCACCAACTTAAATAATTTATTTTCTTTTTTAGGTTGGCAGCACCTATCGGAAAATGTCAGTGTCACATCAAACAACATTGCGTGTTGTGATTCTTTCGATTTTTATGCGTATACATTTTTGTGAAACAGTAATTTTTAATGCTTTATTTGGTGTCTACCCCAACTGAAATAGCTGTTATTGTAATTAAGTTCCATCATTTTTTTAATCAAATGCGTATTAAGAACGCTATACGATTGTAAAGATTGTTATAATGTGTTCAAGTACAGATCACAGCTCATCCAAACCTGGATACAGTTCCAAAGACATTTTGAAACTATTCCCACATTCTGATTACAAATAATGATTTTCCCAAAATGTATCTATAATCCCATACTTGCGAACTCTGAAAGGAAACCATTCCAATGTCCTGAATGCATGTTCATCTTTGGAATGCTATCACCCACGATCTAATACCGCCTGAGTCTGTTTTCGTAATAATTGTTTTTTTTTTGCAAAATTACGTTGCTCTATATTGTACCGTCTTTCCAGAAAATATTGAATATTGTGTTCATCTATCAAAATCAGTTTCCCTGGAATAACTACTTAAATTCATAAAAAAAACGATTTTTAACATCGGATACGCCGGTGTTTAAAGAATGCATTTTTGAAAAATAAATCAAATATAAGTTCGGCAAGTACTTTATTTTTTTATTATTGTGACAGCTGTTTCGGCTATCAAACCCATTTTCAAAATGTGGGTAGGCAATATTGAGTCGGCTTCCTTATATGATTGGGAACATCTTTCGTAGATATATCCATAGGAACAGGTTGTCCGCACGCCGGTACCGGCATATTATGGCGCAGTATAAATAACTCTGGATAATATGGATTGAGAGTGGGAAACCCCGGTTAGGTCCTTTGGCAGAAACCAGGAAATTACTGAGAAGAAAATTCGAATCTGACTTAAGAAAATGTCATAAAAGATCGGAACAAATAAAAATGGATAAAATTTCAGGTCCAATTGGACACAGATATTTAAAAAAAATATATCAAAAAACTAACAACCTTTTTTAAAACTAAAGCACAGATATGTACACGTATTGAAGGAGAGTCGAATGCAGAAAGATGGCAAATATTTTCATCTGTATCTTTGCAAAAATATCGGAACGAAAGGAACCCACAGTCTTCGAAAAACCATGCAAGGATGATGGTGAAAAAGTAAACGTTACAGCAGGTATGGTCGAAACGGCAGTAAAACTAATGAAAGCTGGAAAATCTCCCGGTTATGAAAGCCTGAGCATTGAGCGTGTTCGAAATGCAGGTGAAGAAATAAACACCCTTCTAGCAATATTATTCTCCCAAATTTTTCGACGCGTGTACATGACAAGGAACTTCTCACGAACTATTATAGTGGCATTAGTTAAATCCAGACAGGAAGACATATCTAATTCATTCAACTATAGGCCAATATCTCTAGCCAAAATAATATCTAGAATATTAGAAAGAGTTTTAGGGATACATATTGAAGACAAATTATTACTCACCATCAAACAAACTATAGAATATTACAAGGCTAGAATGACAACTGTGTATGCTTGTTTTCTAGATTTGAGTAAAAAGCTTTTGACCCGGTGTCACATGCACTGCTTCGGAAAAAAACAAGAAGAAAGGAACGTGCCGGCCTCAATCACTAACACCCTGGCAGTCTGGCATCATCAGCAAGAAAACAGAGTAATCTGGAAAAATAAGATGTCCAAACTAGTGAACATTCGATGTGGCGTCAGATGAGGGCGAAGTTTATCACCGATTCTATTCTCCGTTTGTATGGACAATTTAACTGAAAAACTCACCCCAGCAAATGTAGGATGTCATATGGGAAATACATGCATCAATAATATTACGCACGCAGATGACATGATTATTCTATCACCAAGCATCAAAGCCACGAGGAAACTGATTAAGATTTGTGAAAATATTCCACTGAACACAATATGGTTTATAACCCGAGCAAATCTGTGTCGATTGCGTTCAAGGCGAGCGCAGGACTTTAAAAAATATTACCAGTTACCCTAAGCTATACAAAATTTTCAGAAAGATCCCAGGTCAAGTACTTAGGACACATCATAGCAGCGGAGCTAAAAATGATGCAGATATTGAACGACAGAGAAGATCACTATGCATTAGAGCAAACACGTTTTCTCCACGATTTATTTTAAGTGTAGCCCAGAAGCAAAAAGGCAACTTTTCAATACGTTCTGCACCAGCCTGTATACCTCGGAGTTGTAGACAAACAATAATAAATATCATTGAAGAAGATAATATTAACACATCCCAAATGAACCACGAAACCGACAAAACAACAGAAAATAAAAAAGATTTCAGTCCCAGATGCGACTGGGATGTTCGACTGGGATGTTTGCGGAAGGGCGCATTCCCGGATTCCAGGCCCTAATTAAAAAAACGGATCTCCAAGTACAGAACGCGACTAGCCAAGAGCGAAAACACTCTTGTGATGGCAGCAGTGGAATTCTGGAAGGGTCCCGTTTACAAGCGATGGAGCCAATTCCCGATGATTTGGATTTCAAAAAAAAAAAAATTACGTATTTTTATTTTCATATACCCTTTTGTATTTGTCCCTTAAAATATTTTTATATTTTGAAATATTTTGATACACATATTATATTATATGAAACTCATGGGATTGCATCACCCTCCCCGAGATTTGGAACAAACATAAAAAAAATAAAAAAATAACATTTGTTTTTATCCTTACTCAATTTTAATGTATGAAATGATTTTATAATTTTTTCGATAAAAACCTATTTACTCAGAAAATAATTGTGATAAAAAAAAAAATTTCTGTGAGGTGGAGTTGAAATTTTGTTAACCCGTTTTTAATAATGGAAAGTTTTTCTTAATTGTTTTTTAATGATGTCAATGCTATTAAGGTAATTAATTTAAATGTGTGTTGTAAATATCAGAAATATTTAAAGAGTATTTAGTCGAATTCTCACGCACCCCGGAAAGTAACCATTCCAATGTTCTGAATGCATTTATTTATCATAAGAATATTCAAATTCAAAGAAAAAATACTCACATGCTCTCCAGAAACCATTCCTTTGTTCTAAGTGTAATTCTGAAAATTATCTTTATGACCCGTGCTTATTTTTTTGCCGCCTACTGTTGTCACAAATCTCACAAAACACAATTTGATTAAGCACATATCTTCTTCGAAGTGCTTTGGCAATGAGTTTCACATGAGTGAAGAAGTTCGTCCGTAAATTATAGAGTTTTCATTAAAGTATCGCTATTTGCTCATTCCAACAATTTTTAGGGGATGGTTGTTTGATAAATAATTATAAAAAAAATGAGAAAACATAGAGACCAGCAAATCGATTCACAGCTGGGCGGTTGAACTCAAGAATGAATCGCAGAAACGTCCGGTTCTCATGTGACAAATGTCAACCGTTCTTCAGAGTGTCTTCCATTGAACTACCGGTAGAGTAAGGACAGCATTCTTACATTGCAATCCGTTTGTTAAGATAGGGTAATCTATCAAACGGATCGCCCGATTCTGCAAAGAGTTAAGAGTTTTTTTAAGGTATTTTGATATTCCAGACCAGAGGTGGCTGCTAAATTCAACAGCGGGGCACTCGAGATTTATAGAAGGTCAGCAGTTGCGTACCATTAAAGTGTCTGCGTGTCCTGTACACTTTAAAGTACGCCCAGCTTCTAGGAGGCGATATTGACTCTGGCTTCGATGGAGCCCCCGTGCCTGAGCTGGGCACTTAGAGTTACACCAAGCATATTAATGATCGGCATCATGAGAAGATTGCTTCCGTTGAAGGAGACTAGATTATCCTGACTAGATTTTGTTTTTCAAGGAAAGTTAATCTTTTATAATATTTTTGAGAATGCTTTCTCGTGTACCGATTACACTAATTGCATTTTTGTACTTTCTGTGAAAGTTACTTACCATTTGTGGTCACGCCATATTGATAAGTGTAAACCTCAATATTAAGTTCTTTCCTACTCGCCTAATCTATCCTTTAATAATAACTACCTGCCGAAAGTCAGTAGCAGTTGAAATCTCGAATATATCGTGACATATTGAAGTGGTTATAGGGGAGAATTGCAGAAGCAGAGGAGCTGAAATCGGGCTAAGTTCCTTTCCAATACCTTTTCCAATTTGTGCTTTTTTATCACATGTTCCACAGGCTCAAATTATATATTATATTGGGATAATGTTCATCGAGTTTAAGCAAGCGTCGAATTTGTACCAGATACTTATCGATATTAATGACATAATTTTGGAAACTGGTCCTTTGAGTAAAATTTTCCAAGCATTATAGGGTTTATACCCGACTTATATTACAATTAAATTAGTCACTCTCCCCAAAAGACCCCTCCACACAGCATTCTCTTATCGCTTAAGAAGAAAATACGTCACCCGCATCCTGGTTTGGAAAATTTAATTCCAGGCCCGTCCTTTGTTCCAATAACAGTGTTTCACTAATTAATAAATTTAAAAAAAATAAAAAATTTAACAGAGAAAAAAACAGTTAAAGTCTCCAACAGTTTAATAGCCTAGAAATCAAAATAGAACTATAAATATCATAAAAACATTTTCCAGAATATCATACTCCCAGCCAGTTAGTATTCAATTCTGGAATGTGTTTATCATACAATTTCTGTAATTCAAAAAAAAACTGCTGTAAATAAAACATACATTTTTTAAAGCGTCCAGCATTTGATAATAACCAAAAAAACTCTTTTATTATAAGGAAACAATGTCGAATTTACGAGTATCCAAAAATATTCTTGAAATTACACAATTTACAGTTTATAGTGTTAAATTTATTCGAGAAATTTTTATTTGAAATTTTTTTAACAATTGGTGCAATCAACAATTTTCGGGAAAATGTGTAACTAACTGATTAGTGAAATCAAATAAGTAAATGTAAAAGTGGATTTGTGAATTAACCATCCCTTTGATTGGAATTAAAAAAGGAAATGATTTAGTAAAAAAAAGGATTAATGTAAAACAGATTCGAGAAAAACATCAGTTTTTCTGATAAATTAAAATAAATAATATGTAATAAGTACATAATTTCGGGCAAATATATAAATTAAAAAAAAATATTAGACAAATTCAATTGAATAATGTATCCGGACTCTATTCAAAGGTTCCGTTATAAATCCAACACACTATGAATCGGCACACTTTCTAAAAGTGACATAAAGTCATTAAAAGTCAGAAATTCTTTTTATAATAATTTTTTTTTCGTGCCTTTAATGCCTTTATATCACGTTTAAAAGGTGTGCTGATTCATACGTGCGTTGATTTATCCGGTCGCCCTATTGAATCACACATGAAATTGGGAAAATACGACGAGAATGGTGGAACAAACGGAAAACACATTGAAACAATTAAGTAAAATTAGGGTATAATCTGTCCAATTTACACGTGACCTATCTTAAAACGTAACCGATATATAAACAGAACCTATGTACAACAATTAGTGTTATTAGCGAGAGAGTTTCGGTTTCGGCGCACGTCCCCATGATTAGGCGTCGTACACCAGCTGCAGGCGGCCCTGTTCGGCCTCCACCACCGCGGGAGAGCGGCGCGAAGGGGGCCCGTAGGGGAACTGCGCCAGGGCTGCGTAGGGCAGGTAGGCGGGGAGGACCTGGCGCCCCTGCGAGTTGGCCACCGATACTTCCAGCTAAAGAGAAACGTACATTCAATTAAGGTATATTCACATCTACCGGCACTGCGTAAAGCAGAACAGTGCAGCACAGACACAGCACAGACGCGAGTATGGCTATCAACTGAACTGTCAACTGAGCGTCAGCGTCCGCCAGAAATATTTGATCAGGGGACCAAGTCTGTATCTTTTGCGTTAGCTAACGCAAGTTAAATCGGCCATAAACATCACATTTTGAGAGTTTTCATCAACGCATCATCGTCTCTTGCGTTTGCGTTACGGATTTGTCTCTTAACGTAAACGCAACTTGTTAGCGCGGTACGGACTACCAAACTGTCAAAACGTGTTGTCTATGGCCGATTTAACTTGCGTTAACTAACGCAAAAGATACAGACTTGAGCCCCAGGCCTTTCGAAATATGACAAAAATGAAATAGGGATTACGTTTATATCTTGTATGCGTCTTATTGTTGCATTTCTAGTATCACATACTTTTACTCTTCTATTTTGTAGTGAATATCGTGTACAACAACACAAACTTTATCTGTTAAAATCTAGATGTATTTATTTACCATTGAGTTACCATTACTGTCGCTGCATGGCGCTGCTCCCCAACTCAAACACGACAAATCTTTCTCTATTAAGATATATCTGTACTATTAAATATTTTATTTGTATTCGTATTTAAAAACAATGTTTAATGATTTTAGAATCCTATTCCCATATTTCTTATGATTTTATAAACTAAGACCAATTCAATAAATGCATCGTTATCCATCTTCTCGGTTTTAGCAATATCTGCGTCTAATGACGCCAAGTGACGAAGATGGCGGTGCTAGACGTCACCAGCAGCCACCAGTATGTCAAAATATTTTAGCCGACAATCTCGGCTGGTGCTGGCCCGTGCATGAGAACTCGCCTGCATCCTAGCTGTTTCTCACTTATTAATATGATCCACACAAATAAACCGTTAAAGTAATATTTAGACAAGTCAAGGAATCAAAGATTGTGTTACAAATAAAGAATTTGAAGAAGTTCGCAATGTCTAAATAAAGTAACAGAACATAAATAAACTTTACAAATAAACACATCCCAAATGAACCACGAAACCGAAAAAACAACAGAAAATAAAAAGATTTCAGTCACATCTGGGACTCGAACCCAGGACCTCTACCTATCTACCTCTACCTATTTTATAAAAATGGAGGATAATATTAATAAATCTTGAACATGAAGTATGATATCGGTGTAAATGGCGTAAATTGAACTGGTCTCATTAGCTAAAGTTGGTTAAGCAGTTACCCCGGATAGGTAGAGGTCCTGGGTTCGAGTCCCAGATGCGACTGAAATCTTTTTAATTTCTGTTGTTTTTTTCGGTTTCGTGGTTCATTTGGGATGTGTTAATATTATCTTCTTCAATGATTCAAATATTACAATGAGGTTTACAAACTTCAATAAGTTATAAAAAAAATAAAATTTACAAGAACGTAAAGGTGAAAAAAATGATAAAATGAAAAATAGTGTTATACAAAGAAATGATTAAAAAGTACACAATGTGTAAACACTGTTCGTTGAAGTTTGTTTTGTTTAATATTTTTTATATGAAAACAGCTTTCAATTTTTTTTTCTTAAAAGTTCTGCATTTATCAAAGAATATGTCGGAATCCATCAAAGTTTGATTTTTATTGAATAACTCGCACATTATTGTTTTTTTTTTACTCGCGCGTTACGCTCACGTACGCCGTAATATGAATGTGTTCATAGATAATCTAAGCAATTAATATTGTCGTGTCTGTGCTGTACTGTTCTGCACTGCGCGTCGCGCTGGTAGACGTGTACACTTTTAAGACCATGCAATGCGAAGTAATAAGTAAGTCCAAGTGGAGAGTCGCGAATAGCATTATTTTATATGGTTCTGTTATGATACCACACCTTCTCGTGATCCCAAGCATGTGCAGCCAGCAACGAAGACACCGTATCTATGAATTCATAGTTTAAAATTACAGGTTGATCATTAGTTTTTTTGATTAATCACTCTGTTTACTTAAATATCAGAGATTATGTTAATTACTTTGTTTGTTTCGACAGATGAAACGATTAATGCACCCATTGAATTTGCATCCTGGTCCATACCTAATCACACCCCATTTGACGGCCTCCATGGTCGAGGGGTAAGTCTCTCGAAGGTCGCGGGTTCAAATCCCGGCGTGCGCAAATAAATTTTATTTAATTAATTTGTGTTGTTTCACAATTGATTCATTTAAAAATAATGTACAGTATATTCGCGCACGTTCCAGAGTGGAAGATACTCTCAGTATCGCCCTGGTGAAAGACCACCATTCATAATTGAAACGTTGCTTGAAATGGCTTTTAGCCGTGTTTGGTGACCAGATCTGAATAGCCAGGTATACTCCACCTTCCTCTGCCCTTCTCTTCCCCTCCCCAATACCTTCAGCCTCACAACATTCCCCAATTGGGAATGCCATAGTCTCACTGGCTCCAGATGGTTGGGAGCAGTTGGGACTCTTGTACGGTATTCATATAAAAAAAAAATAATTACATTCCTGTAGTCCACTGTTATTGCCAACAATATTCCAATTATCCGATATATTTGAAACACACATTATTTAACATCAACATGTAAGAAAGCTTTGACTGCCCAACTAGGAACAAATCCCGTTTTAGGACAGTCAAATTGACAAGTTTACTTCATATTAAGCGCCATTATACAAAAATAGAAGGGAAAAAACTACGTATAAAAAGTAACTTTAGTAATTGTTTACAACCAAATGTTTGTCCCTTTTAACGATCCCTGGTTAGGGTTTTTAATCCAGTTAAGATCTTTCCCCAAAGAGCACAAATAATGTAACAGAATAGTACAAATACAATACTTTACACGCTTCCGTGCTCTTAGGCTTAGTTCGTTTTCAAACGGTACGAACGTGCCTGTCTTTACTTGTATATATGTATTAACAAATGCATATATTTATACTCTCTGCGTAAAGTCGCTTTTAATTACAATACAGATGGTCGTAGGAGAAGGCAATTCAAATAATTCTCTTAAGGCCGCTCTCTGACGGTCCGGTAGGGAATCGACATAAACCGGGTGCAGAAAAAATGCAGGAAATGTATCGCGATATTTCCTCATCGACAGTTATTATAGCCGCTAGTAAATTATCGGTTTTGCAGATTTCTGTTATCACATTTACCGTTGAATGTTATCGGATAAAGTCAAAATCGAAAAATATCGAGGGAATCGAGTGAAGACGAGGCTCTGGTATACTATTTATTCATTCGAACGAGACAAAAAAGGAGGAGGTGTTAGGTCCATCCCTACATCGAACGTTACATTCATTGTAGGTTATTTATTGCTGCCAGGGAACTGTGCGGAGATGATGTCAAATTCAGGCAAATGTACCGAATGTAAAAAAAAACATTCAGAGAAATGGTCCAGCACGTTACTTCATATTTAAGAAATCTTCCTATTGCCCACCTAACTTTCTCCATTGTCCCCTTTACTGCATGTACTGGTAATTTATAGTTATAAAGGCGTGCATATTTCTCTACCTCCATTATTAGCCAAAAATTCTTATCCCGCTTCATGGTTGAACTCAAAGGATGAATGGCGCGTAAACGATCGAAACGCAGTGCATAGATTTACTGGATGCGTGCTTACCGAGAAGCTACCGAATTGTTGTCCCGCTTTTGGTATAACAGAAGTACGTCGCGCCGCTCCCGATTCTCTCCCGAGTAGTGAGCTAGCGCCCATGCCCTGACGCAGTGCCCTGTCGGTATCACGCATGAGGTTTATGTCGATTCCCTACCGGACCCCCAGATAGTGGCCTAAGACTCAATCGTCAAACAGTTCCCCCTCGATTGGCGTAACTAACAGTAGTAGCAACATAAAAAAAACAGGAACCGCGGCGATCATGCATCTGACAATCGGCATCTTTGATGGAATCTCCAGCTTTCAGAACTCCTCCCAAACTCATAACAATCACCCCGAGAACAATACAAAGTCGCATTGAACGTGGAAGCGTCTTACCCTGAGGTCGGGCCCGCTGTCGTCGGGCATGGACCTCTTGCGCAGATAGTTGAAGCAGCAGGTCTTGAACTGCTTGGTGCCGCACACCTTCCGGCACTCCTCGCCGCACTCGTCACAGCC
This sequence comes from Halesus radiatus, assembly GCA_022606495.2. Taxonomy (NCBI): domain Eukaryota; kingdom Metazoa; phylum Arthropoda; class Insecta; order Trichoptera; family Limnephilidae; genus Halesus; species Halesus radiatus. Next base: position 39,454 of record JAHDVE020004835.1, on the reverse strand, counting down.
CAGCGCCGTGGAGAGCAACAGGCACCCTGAGAAAAAGACACATATATTATACCATGTTAAGATTATTTATTGTACAGGGTGGTATTTTGAAAATCAACGGTCAATTGTTTTGACGCAGTGTGCTTATCGTCGTTTTTTTAATGTGTACTGGACCTTCAGCACCAACAATAAACCGCCTGCTTGCAAATTTTTGACAACATGGTACAGTAAGACACCTTCCATGTACCGGAAGACCACGTACGGTCCACACGGAAGAAAATATCCAACGTGTTGTGGATAGTGTGCAGGACAGTCCAGAAACATCAACAAGAAGACGTTCGGAACAACTGGGGCTATCGCGGAGGTCCGTTCAGAGGATTTTGGACACATTGCACATGTTCCCGTATAAGGTTCAGCTTGTGCAAGAATTGAAGCCGATAGACTACCAGCAACGGCTTGATTATGCCATTTCATTCTGACCATAACGGTAGTTTTGCGCCACCCTTCACAAGAACAGTAAACTTATGTTTTTTTTAATGGATCAGTACTCTACTGGGAGTTAGATGGGATGTCGTGACCCATATGAGCTTAATCATACATAATTTTACCGAAAGTATCGTGTCACCACTCTCGACAACAGCGATTCGGATAAGTGAAGAAACGATAACAATTCTATTGATACCACCGTGTGAGTATCAGCGATCTTGGAATTTTTCTCAACTTCGCCGACATCGAGGCGACGTCCAGTCTGTGGCCGCCAACACAGCAATTCCCACACATCCACAATAGGGTTCGTTATAACATCTAGCAAATTTACTAAACCCGAAGCAAGGACTTCTGTGTTCAACTGCACAAGGACCAAGCTAGAGCACGCTTCTGCTGTAAAAATAACTTGAAAAATTGCAACAAATGCAACAACAAAATAAAATTCTACGTTCTTCTTTCGGCGTTTAAGGCCATTTTCAAACCGTTTTAAAATGGCCTTAAACGCCGAAACAGCTGTCACAATAATAAAAACTAATAATACTTACAGATTATTAAATTTGATTTTCATTAAATAAAAAAAAAACTTAAATGGAGTTCGACGAATTAAACACAGAAACAATTAATAAATATTTCACTAACATTCTCTACGTGACCTTGGCCTAAAACATTCATTTAGTTTGATAAAAAAAAAATGTTTCGTAATTTACTAAGTTTACTGTATAAGGGAATAAAAATTTTAATTTAAAAAAATAATTGCTACCATTTAATTAAATACATTAAAAAAGATTAAAAGAGGAAACATACCAATTGTTAAAAAGATCACTGCGTGGCCGTACATATTGATTGAATTCTGAAAAAAAAGATAAATATTATGAACTTAGCAGTTCTTAGAAATTGAAGTACGATACCGATAAAAAATACAGTAGTTGTAGCTCAGTGGATTAGAGCGCAAGGTCCCGGATAGACCACGAGGTCCTGGGTTCGAGTCCCAGCTGCTACCGTTATCTTTTTTCCTTTCTGTGTTTTTTGATACCTACCCTGATGTACGGCAGTGAGGCATGGAATTGACAGAAGAAGGATGAAAGTAAACTGAATGCCGTAGAAATGAGATCTCTGAGACGAATGTGTGGTAAAACCATGCATGATCGTGTGAAAAATATTGAAATTCGTAAAGAATGCAAGGCTGATGTAAGTTTAAGAAGTAAGATTAAGAAAGGGACGCTTAGATGGTTTGGGCATGTGAAGCGAATGAACGAAGAAAGGAGTGTAAGAAGAATGTATGACGAGAATGTGAATGTAAGAAGAAGCCGGGGACGCCCGAGGAAGACATGGCACGATCAAGTGAATCAAATATTTGAGTCGGGCCATGTCAGAAGTCGGAATAATAGAAGAGAATGTATGAATGTGAATGAAGCAAGAAGTGTTTTTCAAGAGTCGATTTACGTTAATTAGTATTAATAATTTTTTTTCAAAAACAAAAAAGTATTCTATAATTTCTTCAAAAGACTGGTATTCATTTGTGGCGTCATTAGTAATAGATTAATTAAAAGATTACTCTGTATTTATCACATTAGTATACACAGATATCAACATATTTCGAAAGCGACGCTTTCTTCATCAGGAATATTTATAGAATACTAAAAAATAATAATGTCGAGTATAGACAAATATAGAATACAATAATGTAAGAATAGACAAATTATAAACATAAACAAACATTGATTAAAGCAGGTAAGTAATTAATTAAAAATGTTAATAAAAAAATATTATTAAACATAGAATAACAAATTATTATAAAACATAGAATAACAAATTGTTATTAAACATAGAATAACAAATTATTATTAAACATAGAATAACAAATTATTATTAAACATAGAATAACAAATTATTATTAAACATAGAATAACAAATTATTAATAAACATAGAATAACAAATTATTATTAAACATAGAATAACAAATTATTATTAAACATAGAATAACAAATTATTATTAAACATAGAATAACAATTTATTATTAAACATAGAATAACAAATTATTATTAAACATAGAATAACAAATTATTATTAGAAATTAAAAAAGGAAGCATTTTTATATTTAATATTAATATGAAAATAAATTGAAAAGACAGCTATTTTAAAAATATATCTGTGTATATTAAAAAAAGTGGCGAATACAAAGTAATTTTTTTAAATTAATTTATTTTACATTATTATTGATTTGGTTTACCTGATTTGGCTTTCTTTGGGGATGCTGTGCGGAGAGCATAGTTTAGGGGAAAGAATGATCTTGAGTGTCTTCAAGATCCACGTTGAAAGAAGGCGAAAAATACAATAGCTTGCACACAATTTGAAAACAATTGATTTTTTTCATGCTTGTTCTGCACAAGCATAGAACAAAGAACACAAAAATGCACAAGATTCTTCTTAAAAATTCAAATACAAAGAGTTATTCCATCAACATTTCATTTCGATCAAATGACGATGTGCAATGGAGACACAGTAAGAGAAACACAGAATGTATACGTATTTGAAGATAATTTCTATTCAAATGTCTAGTTGAAAAAGTTATTTTAAGAATTTCGCTCAATAGAAAAAAATCGCTACTTTAGAGGAATATATACGAGCAGAAACCAAAAATATTGCTACAAATTGTGTGTCTTATGTCATCACGAATACGGGTAATAGTCATAAAATTAGAAAAAGCGTTAATAGTGAATTAAATAAAATAAATAATCAAATATATTTATTTATTAATTTCCATATCTCTTGAATTTATTTTCATGTTAATTTTAATAATAAAAATAATATTTGATTAATTACTTACTCACTTTAATTAATTTTTGTTCATGTTTATAATTTGTCTATTTTTACATTATTATTTTTTAGTATTCTATGTATTCCTGACGAAGAAAGCGTCTCTTTCGAAACGTGCAGATATCTGTGGTTAATACAAAGTAATTTAATTCATTCATGGCATAAGATTCGTTCGACCATTTTGTATATAAATAAAAAAAATAATAATCAAAGTAACCTTTCACAAATAATCTTAGCTTTAAACAGTATTTTTTTTAAACTTATTTCTTACACGCGTTCATAATTTAATAATTAAAAAAAAAAAAATATTCTATAATTTACGGTTATATTTTTACAAAATAATTGACAAATTTATTTGAATTTTTATCAACGGAATTTCTAGGAAAAGGTTTTAGGAAAAAATTACCTAAATAATGATAATTTCGTTCTCATAATGTAATCACAATCGTAGTATAGATTATTGGAAGTAGCGATTTCACTGTTAGCTTTGCTTTAAATGGGTGGACAGGAAATTATGAAAAACTAGCCGATGTGAATAAAGTTATGAAGTTGTGAATTCTTGCTTGTCATTTGGGTGCCATGATTGATTTTAAAGCGAAAGTAATGCCTTATGACGACTATTACCATCTCTAAACAATGAAACATTCATTTTAAAAATTTATTTCACTCCAAACATTTATTTTTTTCAAATCATATTTAAATAATAAAGTTCTTAAGTGGGTTTGTGTTTTCCATTTTAAAAAATTCTACACAAAAACCTTCTTCTTTTGAATATGTAGTCTGTGGCTTACCAGAGGGCTAACCTCAATACAACATGGGGGGTTCAATGTTTTTTATATTAATTTTAAAACGTTATAGCAACAGTTTTACATATTGGATTTCATTGAAACTACTCTCTAAACCTTCCCGGCACTAATAAGAACAAACTGTGCTATTTTCGAGAAATAAATATAAAAAAAAAATTTTTACGGAACTTGTTCTCAGTATTTTTTTAAGGTAAGCAGTTCTTATTTCCCGGTTTCGCAAAAATTTCCAAAAAAAATTTTCTTTTTGGGCAATTTAAAAATTTGCTGAAACGAAACATGGCGTCAGGGCCTATTTTTCCACAGTTATGTCCGAAATTTAAACTACCCCAGAACTCACCGTTCACGAGTGAGTAGTGATTTTAGGGTTGAAGACATCTTTTCAGTTAGAAACAACCTTCCAGAATTAAGCGGAATAATTGCTTGAAATGACTTTAGATAAGTTCAGTAATCTACACGTTTTATTCAGTATCATTACTATTTACAGTAATTTTCAAAATTTAGTATGCCATAGACCACTGACTTTCAATGCTTGTCAGCAAGTTTTTACAAATTTTGGGTACGCCTTACAAATAATGGCTTCAGAGATGTCGTTACGTACTAATGAAGGAGAACATACCAGAATCCGGCTGCCTGAAGACTGATGGCCTATTGAGGAGAGGAACCTTTTGGCATGGGATTATATAGATTTTTTATCTGGCGACTGGTGTCGACAACCTTTTTCTTGTTAAATCCATTCAATTAATTTCCTTGCCTTCTGCGCAACGTTGTACACGTGCGAACTCTGAGCAAACTGTAAAAAGAGTAATATAATAATAATAATAATAATTGGATGATTTGTATAGCGCCGTTTTTGTGAAAAATCACCTCAAGGGCGCATATTAAGCAGTATGGAAAGACTTCGTGTACAGTATGCCTTCGCATAATGTTTGGCCTCGCCAGATACTGCAGCGCTTCCAGTATGTCCCCGGAGAGGCGAGTTTCCGGTTTGCAGCCCTTATAAGATCCAGGATGGCTGGAATGAGGAAAAGAATAAACAGCTCTTGAAATATCCTCATCATGGAGACCCGCCTCAGTCCAGCCCCCAGCATCGACGCATACTGGAGAAAGATATTGACCTCTCGCAATTTAAATGCCGCAGCGCCTTAAAGGCGTTATTTCGGTGTATTTAAAAAAAAAAAAAATTTAAAATATTTATTTTATGTGTGATGTATCACCCACCTGTATTCTTATTTTTAAAAATTTTTGTATTTATTTTGTATATTTTTTATAACTATCACATGTACATTTTGCATGGAATGTGTGGGACTGCACCAAACTCCCCACATACCGAAATAAACATTTTTTAATTTATTTTTTATTTAATTCAGTAAAGGATTACACCATTTTTACAATATTCACAGTTTAACTTAAATGGCAATAATTTTTTAAAAATCATGTCCTCATAACATATTTTTAATCCCCAGAATGGAGGTGAGAAGTAACATTTATTCTGTCCAATTCCAAACTAATTTTTCGCTGAAGTGCCGACCGATTGTGCCAGATTTCTTCAAGATATCCTTTCCTTGAATTCTTTCCTCAGTAATGCGTTCGTCTTCATAGTCGTAGCAGGCTGCGCCTTTTTCTTGTAGGTAAGCTTAATACGATTTTCACCGAGGAAAATTTATGTCCTTTTGTACGGTGGGTGCTATTAAGGCCATCCACTTGCTAAAATTCCAACGAAATCACGCGCTCCTTATGCAGGTGGTGACAAGGTCGAAATTCTCGCTTAACATCGGCCGCATGTTTTGATTTACGCAAAAAAAACGTCACTAAAACGCGTGTTTTATTTTAATTTGTAAAGCTCGGGTATTAATAAAAAAAACTTAATTGGCTACAATGAACAATGAACAATGAACAAACAAAAGGGTTCGTAAGTAGAAGATTTTGCTCTTTAAAAATTGTTTTAGGTCTGATGATTTATTTTTTTCTAGGCCTATAAAAAGATATAGCAAACAAATTGGATGGTTTTAAGAAAGGCCAAGGTGTGTTCTACTTGCATCATTTAATTAAATAATCTATGATATTTCTAGGCCGTCAAATTCGCAAACCGAAAACACACGACTTTGCATTACTTCCCATTGCATCGCCTTAAGTGAAATTTATTGATCGCTTCTATTCATTATGAGTGATAGCAATATGTATTACCACGAAGGACAAATATTAATCAAAGATAGGAATAAAACGCCTCATTTAAAATGGGAGTAAAATACACTTCTCGCTTCCATCAATGGGCTAAGGACAGCGCTGGATCTGCCATACGTCCAAACCGTGCAAAAAACATGGAAATTATTCTCAAAATCATTGTATAATGATATCTTATATGGCGCTGGCAACATTAGTGTGCACTGAACGATCGTCAAAAATGTTTGGACATTTTTTTTTTCACAGATTTTTTTTACATATTGCATAATAGTTGGTTGAGCGTACAGCCTTTTTTTCTATGAACATGTGTGCACATAGGGCCCTATGTGACGCGTTGCGAAGCCGATAACCAATCAGGAGTTCAGACTTTTGTTCCCAGCGTTTAAAATAGTTTAAATGGCACAGTTAAAGATAGTCAATATTCCTGTCCCCATTAAATTGTCCCGGTGAAACCCAAAGGTTTTTTTTTTTAATCATTCGTAACTTGTTTAGTATAAACAAAAATATCATAAATGTAATCTTAGGTCTTCGCATATCGGGAATTGGTTAAAAAAGCAGCTAAAATTTAAAATGGTTTCCGGAGTCGCAGTGACAGTGACAGACCTCCGTTTAAAATATCAGCCATCCCTAGTCTCTAGCAAGATTAGCGCGCTGTCAAATGCAATTATTATTTTTTGACAGAAAGCAATCACTTTGTCAGAGATAATTTGATTTGAATACAAATATTTTTATTTTAGCACCACTTTATTGGATACATAAGTCTACCGGTTTCGGTTCAGTCTGAACCTTCTTTAGGTTTTTATAAAAAAAATTGTAAAGTTGGGCTTACGGTAAGTTATTATATGAAACGTTTTTTTTTGTGTTTTTGTGTTGTTGCTAAGTCCCAGCAGCCTCATTCTTGCAAGGTAGGTTCTGAAATTCTATTGTCGATTTTCAGCATTAATTGCTTTGACAATCAAGTTATTCTCTGTGATTTCTTTATGTCGAGATATGTGTCGCAAGAACGCATCCATTAAATCAATTTAACAGAAAACAAACACTTTGTCTTCTAGAGCCTCTCCTATCCGACGTTAGGTACCGTCGGAGAAATTAACAGGTATGGTATCTCACGCATTCCAGTTACGCATCGATCAAACGAATTGATTTCAACGCTACTATTTGAATAGTAATTTTAAAATCGCTTCGTTCGTCAATTTACAATTTTGACGATTCACGCGATTCGATTAGAACATGTTCAATTCTGATCTTGATTAACGCGTGATTTTGGCAGCTTGGAAACGTGACCTCTTCGACGCTATAAGGCAAACTACTCTCCAAATCTTCCCGGCACTAATAAAAACAAACTGTGCTTTTTTAAGTGAAACCGGTCTAGTAATTTTCGATGAAATCAAGGACAAACATTAATTTGTATACTTAGAGAAGAGATTTTCGGTCCCAGCTTTGTATTAGTATGGCTTATGATATGTTGCTGTATTGGTCCTCAGGGCAAGGAGATTATTTCTGGTGTGAATTCTTGTAACATATTTATGATGGATATTTTAAACAGTTTCTAGGTTTTTGTGTAAAGTAATACGATTTTCCAAAACTCGTTATCATATCTTACATGAATATCCATTAAATAATATGAAATTAACACCAGTATCACAAATTCTGGATCTGGGTGTAATATTCGATGAAAACCTGACATCCATTACACACATTAAGGGGAACGGCTGCGGTGCCTGTTTAAAACAAAACTGAATTTTGTAAAATACCCATCCAAACTGAATGATCTATTTTTTAATTAAAGGTTTAGTAAATATCTAGTACGGATGAGAAGTATTTTATGAATCGTACAATATGCCGTATTGAAGCGTGGATAATGTGGCGTTAATGATTTGTGTTATAAAATTGTTTTTTTTTTCTATTTTATGTCACTGCAAAACGTTTGAAAGAGACGGTTTATTACTTAATGCTTTAGAATCTCTATGTACTTGTCATTATTGATAGCTCTTTATATATGTTCTAAAATCCACATAAAAAAGATGGGCGTGTAATAAAAAAAAATATAACATCGGTTAGGCTTAGCAAAAAAAAAAATAATTTTTTAGTGTGAAAGAAGAATAAAAAAAAATGCAAATATTCCTTACATTAACGGCTTCCACCATTTTTGAGAAAATAAGATCATTTTAAATTAAGGTTCGAAAATCAATGGTTGGCCATCTCTTTTCTCCCCTTGGATATTATGCATTGAAATATTGTCCAGATCATACCAAGTAGGCGCAATACTATGGGATACACTTTACTAGAATGGCCCTCCGCTACTAATGATAAAACCTATCTATATTATATTAATAAATTAATTAAATGATACCTTTGTATTCACCACTTTATTAAAACGCAGATATCTACATGTTTCGAAAGCGATCTTTTCTTCATCAGGAATATACAGAATACAAAGTATGTTATTTAATTCATTTATTAATAATGACGTAACACGGTGAATATCAATCGTTTGAAGGAATTACAGTTTTTTTAATAATAACTCCTCACAGGAGGCCCAGAAGGAAATTATTTCCCTCAAGGCCTTTGCCATCTTTGGGGATGATGTGTGGAGGGTCTTTGAGAGGAAAGGAAGGAGTTAACGTGGGTCTTGACGAGCCCCGTGTTGTAGGAGGGAGGAAACACAGAGGGCCGGCAAATCATTCCATAGCCGAACTGTTGTGACAAAAGTCAATAACACACACAGGGGAACCATATCGCTATCGGGCAACGTTGTGAGGTGGGTTAAGGAAGGGGCTGAAGGAAGGGATTTTTAAATGCAGGCTTTGAAGAGGCCCGGATTAAATGTAGAGGGAAAGATAGATGTCGGTAGTTCATTCCACATTCGAGCTGATTTACATATAAACGAGTCGGCGAAACGACCCGTTCTCATGGAGACAACATTAACTATGAACGAACGTTCCGCTCGTGTCCGTCGAGTTTCACGCAGGTGCACCGGCGCGGAGGGGATCAACGCTGCAAGTTACTTCGAGCAGGCTCCATTAAAATATCTGTAGAACAGACTCAGCATACCAACATTGTGTCTGTGCATTAGAGATGGCAGTCGGTCTGTTAACAAAGGATTGTCAATCGGACGAACCGTTGAAGAATCTGCTAGCCCTATACAACAAGACGTTAAACAAGCAAATCTATCGGTCTACAATGGAGCGCTGATACCGACCCTGATGTATGGGGCATGGAACTGGCAGGGTGAAAGTAGACTGAATGATGTAGAAACGAATGTTCTGACACAACTTCATTGTTGATCTGTCCAACCTCTCAACTGATTATCGTCTCCTTGATTGTACATCTCCTTGATAGCTGTGGGTACCTTTAAAATTATTTAAGTGATCCTATTATATTAAGTCTATCCTCACTGTAACAAAACTGTACTACTGTTTTTTGTTTCAATTTGTTTAATCGATATTATGTAATTGGATTTTTCCAACTTGTGTACATTGATCACAACATGCATTCACCTATATTATTTTAATTTTGCGCTACATTTGTATGGTGATTGTTATTTATTGTTGTACCCGGCCTTGCTCGGCATTTTTTTTTTAATAAAGTTATGAAGTTGCGAATTCTGGCTTGTCATTAGGGTGCCATAATTGATTTGACAGCGAAAGTAACTATCTCCAAATAAAGAAACATTCATTTGAATATTTTATTTCATTCCAAACGTTTGTTTTTTCAAAACATATCTAAATCATAAAGTTCTTAAGTAGGTACCTACTCGTGTTTTGCATTTTGAAAATGTTCTACCCAAAAAAACCTTCTTCTTTTGAATATGCAATCTGTGGCTAACCAGACTGTTATATCTATGGGCTAACCTGAATAAAACATGGCGGGTTCAATGTTTTTCATACTAATTTTAAAACGTTATAGCAACAGGATTTCATTCAAACTTCTTTTTAAACCTCCCCGGCACTAATAAAACAAACTGTGCTATTTTAAGCGAAACCGGTAGAGTAATTTTCGAGAACATCGAGGACAAACAAACTTACATTGATTTTTATATTATATATAGATTACATAATATTGTTGAACTAAACTCCTGCTGACAAGCTACCTGCAGTGGCTTAGCGGGTACAAGTTCCCATTGTATGTAATTAATATTATACAGTAAAAAATAATTTAAAAAATCTGTAACGTAAATACTGACCCCGCTTAAAAAGGCATCACTGATATTGTGTCTACGGAAGAGATTGGAGAAAATATCTATGGGAGACATCGGACGGAAGGAAGCCGGGGTAGAAGACAAGATGGCCGGAGAAGTGACTTGACACGGCGGACAGTGCCGGGAGTTTTTTTGGGAGGAGTTATGTTAAGTGTTATATATTATATTTCGTTTTACGCCGGAGAGTGTCTAATTAATTACCCGAAGTGGGTATATTTTTTGCCTAATGATGGCCAAATGGTAGGTGATAAAACCTAACCGCGCGTGCCCGGTGCTTCGGAGAGGAATCCTTGCGGACTAATGTTTGGACACGAGGAGTAGCTGCTGCATCGAGGACCACACATGATATGGTAGCATTCATACATCCTATTGCCTGAACCTCACGGAAGAAGCTGTGGCGGATGGAGCTTCCGACGAGTCATCATGGACTACGCATCATGGACCGTGGGAATCGGTGAACATCCGGGCTGGAGCGTCCTTTCCTGAAGCCGGAGGAGAAGATTATGACCACAAGAGCCATCATTTATCCTGTTAATCAATTATTAATTTAACTTAGTCTTACTCTCCACTCTTTTCTTCCTCTACCATGATAATTGGGGTTCTATAGTCAATAAAGACTATGTTTTCCTACCTTAGGGTTTTATTTACTGTATCACAACCTTCCCGCACTTCATCCATCAGACCCACCCACGAATGCTGAGATAGAGTCGAGCAATAGCATGAGATAAAGTGTTACAAATCCACTAAGCGGTTTTCAGCACCGGGTAGGCCCACCTTGTGAAATGTTTTTCAATGGCGTTGTCCAATATTTTTTATATTATTTTCAATTAAAAAGTTTCGAAATTTATTTATTGATATTTGTCAAAGGCATGAAAATAATGCTATAATGCATAGTAATATTGCTTTTGAATAATTTAAAAAAATAAAAATAATTATTTTGAAGTCGTTTCACTCGCTCCTAGCTAAATTACGTTGTAACCATCGTTCGCTTTCCTCCGCAGGGGTAGGCGGAGATAACGGACCGCCACACAACTTGACACACACTCCTTGCTTCGTTCACATTCATCTTCTCATACATACTCTTTTGATAATCGAATTTTTTACATCACCGTGAGGTATTTGAATCACTTGATTGTGCCATGTCTTCCCCGGGCATTCACTCAGCATGGCCAAATCATCTACACGTCCCTTTCTTAATCTTCCTTTAAAAATCAGTAGGATCGTCGAACATGGTCATACTTCAACATGATTTTATTACACATACCCCTCAGTGATCACATTTCTACAGCATTCAGTCTACTTTCATCCTTCGTCTGCCAGTTCTATGCCTCACTGCCATACATCAGGGTTTCTATCAGCACTCCATTACGAACTGTTAGACTCATTTCTTTTGGAAAAAAATTACCCCGAAAACGTGTTTAAAATCGTTCAGAGGTAATCGCGCCCAAATGAGCGACAGTTTCTGTCTAAATAAGTTAAAACTGCAATAACTTTGCTAAAAATAGACATAGCATCTCAATCTTAATCTCATTTTAAAGAGAAAATATGACAGTTTAGGCTAGTACTACTCAGCGGCCGGACATCGCGAACTGCGCATGTACAAAAAGTGAACCCAAGATTTTCGACTTTCCGGATTCGACACATGTCCGTAAACGGGATCATATCTCAGAGACTAATTGTCTGATCCGAGTGAACCAAGCGTTGTTTTGAAGAGGAGTTTACATGTTACAGCTCATCTTGTGTTCAAATTGTATATCTCAAAAACTCAAAAAGATACGACGCTGTGAATATGTAAATATGACACGTGCACGATGTATTTAAGTAATTTCAAAGCCATATATGCCGTATTTCTCATACCCTGTATTCAATTAAAAAAATGTTAGTTTCAAATTCATTAACCTATTTACAACAAACATTTTATTTAATTACAGTGTACTGTCATACATCGACCTAAACTATACTGCCATGATAAGTAAAAACACAGTAATTACCATGGAAGTTTTTTTTACATGAATACCTCAAAAGAGTCCCAACTGCTCCCAACCGTCCGGAGCCAGTGACACTATGGCATTCCCAATTGGGGAATGTTGTGAGGCTGAAGGTATTGGGGAGGGGAAGGAGAAGGGGAAGAGGAAGGTGGGGAATACCCGGCTATTCAGATCTGGTCACCAAACACGGCTAAAAGCCATTTTAAGCAACTTTTCAATTCTGAATGGTGGTCTTTCACCAGGGCGATACGGAGAGTATCTTCGCCAGGATTTAAACCCGCGACCTTCGGATTCGTAGACGAGAGACTTACCCCTCGACCATGGAGGCCATTAGATGCAATAGATTCATCCAACGTACCTAGGAAAAGTCTAAGGTGAGATTATTGACTTATCGCTAAAACACTTGTAGATACTTATTCTATATTACCATTACAATAAAGTTTTGTAAACTATAATAATATTTGATGAAATATGTGTTTTTCTGCTGTTAGTATGCTTTAATTTACTAATTGAATGATTATCAAGTAAAGAAGTATAATTTTTTACTATGTTTATAAAATCAACAAGATATTTACCTTATTGTGATAAATGCACGAACAAACTTCAACCAAAGGTCAAAAATCTCGGTTAAGGGACGCTGCCATAGAGTGAGAGAGTGCGGTGGGTGAATGCATTCCAATATGGTAGATAAAAACACAGCATGTTAATAATAATAATAATTGGATGATTTGTATAGCGCCGTTTTTGTGAAAAATCACCCCAAGGGCGCTGTACAAATATTTATTAACTAATTATGTACAAACAGACACATAAAAACATACTTTCCTGCAGCTGGCAGGTCGCTTCAGATGAACACAGTTTTATTAGAAAATTTAAGTATAGAGATGATAGTTTTTCAGTTGCTATTTTATCCTCCTTTTCTATTGATGTTACATTTATTAGAAGATTGGTGGCACAAGAACAGTTGGTGTTTTTTGAAATATTTGTAATTTTTAGGACTGGAAAATATTTATAAAATGACCTTAAAAAGCGTAAGAAGCTTTTAATAGATATTAACATTTTTTAAATTTATTTTTACACTTTATTTATTTACAGTGTTGCGGGCTGTGGACGCATTTGCGCACCGGTGCGTGATTTTTTAAATTTATTTAATGACTTTAGGTAAGCACTAACCGGCTAGCCTAGCTAAGCAATTTACATGTGCATTTCTTCAATTTATGGATACGATTGTCTGAAAAGATGTGTTTTAAGTTAAGTTCTGAATTCTGTCGAGTCTTTGATAATTCTTAAGTCATGCGGCAGTTCATTTCAAGTTCGTTCAGTCCTGATACTCCGAAAGCACGATCACCGAACTTAGTATCAGGTGTGCACTTTGGTTCCTGCAACCTCCCGATAGCTGATGACGCCGCTGACCTAAGGGTGGACTGCCGTGAGTTGGTATTTTCAGGAATACACAGTTCTGATAAGTAAGCCGGAGCCATTCCGTGTGACTTAAATACCATCCAGCAGAGGTTGAACTGGATTCTTTCAGGACATTTAAGCCAGTGTAGATTTTTGAGATGCTCTAAAATGTGAGAATATTTAGACACGCCAGATATGTTCGTAGAAGTAAGTAAAAACCCAGTAAGTTCGATATAGGAGCTGTGTTTTTACTTACGGAAACAAAAATACTGCGTTTTTACTTACCATTAATCTTTTTAATACGTCAAACAAGTAACATCAATTTATGTCTAAATATTACTTAAAAAACTTGACATATTCAAGTCATTTTGGCTAAACTGGGTATTCCGTGTTTTTACTTACGATGGTAGTATACGCGATAATAATAATAATAAGAGTTAATTTCTATAGCGCAGTTTTGTGAAGGTTCACCTCAAGTGCGATGTATGTTTTATGAAAATAACTGTGACAGTGTCCGACACTGTTTACTTTCATTTCTTATTTAATCATTGCTGACTTTCGTGAGCCCCATTCCAATATCCTTGATGAACCAGACTCTTCCATTTGTCGCGGTCCTGCACTGCATGGAGAGCCGCGGAAACCGACGTTCCGCACGCCCGTGACACTCGATCATTACAACGCAGCTGTGGTCTTTCTCTGCTTCTCCTGCCTTCTATTTTGCCAGTGAACAGAGTTTCTTCAGGGTGGAGTTCTCAGTTTGGCGACCAAGTCCAATGTATCTAAGAAAATGCTGTAGGAGGACTTTGTTCATTTTTTTTTCAAAGAGAAACAAACTGTTTTTTTATTATATTCTGGCTTTCACCCATTAAGGACGATCTTGACCATATTGAAGATTTTAATAGTACAGATTGTTCTAAAAATTATTTACTTTTAAACAGGATATAATATTCGGGCAAATTAAATTGAAGCAAATAAGTTACAGTGTAAATTTATGTGTTTTTAATCCTCAATGACTTAAATTTGATTGCCGTTTTTATAAATGTATTTTGCTAATAAATAGTTAATTTGGGGGGAGTTGAGACTTAGAAAGCCGGGAATACTGATAGGGAATTCAATTTTAAGTTTTACCAACTCGTGCATAAAGTTTGGAAACTGCTCATTGATAGGACACTCCAACAATCACAGTAAGACGAGCTGACTATGTGGAATCTGGCGAGATGACTAAGACAAGAAGTGTGACCTAGTCTCATTAGAGTTATGGAGGAAATATATATTTTTGGGATGCAAGTGTATTTATGAAAGCAGGGCTTGACAGGAATAAACGGTTGTATTAATGAGTACTGATGACCTTTTGTTAGAGAAGCTATTTTCCATTCAGAGGACCATTGGAGTTTGTATTTACTTTTTTGAATAGGGAAATAGTCTCTAACTGGAACAGGAATATCATTTAACGGACCGTGAATAGCGGCTTACTTAACAAGTACCAGGTAACGAATAACCTGAGAGTGCATCAGTTCCTCTTGCTACCATAATTAAAATGGGAAAATGATGCTTGTGCAGTGATAAAGGACCGTAGCTAGAAGAATATTGAACCCGCGACGCCGCAGCGGAAACCCATAGCATTTGTCTGCTCGGCTACCTTGTACTTCCAGAAATGCTACATTTGTAGAAAATGTTTATTGATTAAAAATATTTTCTTAAGTGCTTTTTGGGATATTTTGCTGTGCCGTGCCGTCCCCTCCTTTAGCCAACGTTCCGGAATGCATTACAGTTTGTATTTATGTATGTAGAAGTGATACCGTATTGAGTGCGATAATCCTCTCAGGACTGGTATTGCAATATAATAATAATACAGATAGTATTTTTAGTATAGTCAATGTGGTTTTCGGCATTGAGTTTTGGTGTAGCCGTCAAGTACCGGATACCAAGAACTATTAAGCCTAGCACCATCGTCCCTAGTAATACTAATGTTTAAAAAAAATATACATATACTCAAGAAAGGGTGGTGAAAATTTGAAAATACATCATTATAAATATTCTTCAATTTGAGAAGTGGGTATGGGTACTGCTGCCCCGGAAACCATTCATCGGATAATCAAAACCTCTGCCATCGGTCACCCCAAGGGGTTCGCTACTTTTGATGACATAGCAGGGGTGCCCGAGTTAAACAGTCAACCCTTCAACTGTGCGGTGGGTCGGATCTGGAAGGTCCAGTTGAGGGAGGCAGACTCACGATCACTCAGATTGGGCCGCAGAGGGAGGGATGGATGGACACTGACCCCCAGATTCCAATCAACCCCTGTTACATTTTTATTTTGGAAAATCTTCCCCTTCTTCCTTCCTTTAAAAATATCCCCCACACAGCGTCTCCAAAGATGACATAATTATTAAATAATTATTGAAAAAAATATTACGAACCGTCTCATCCATCACCGTGAACACAATAACGTCTCTTCAAAGAGACAATATGGCTTCCGACCAGGATTAGGTACAGACAATGCTATTGTAAACTAACGAAAACCGTCTCCAATAATATCGCCGGAGGAATTAAGGAGGAGGTTTGGGCATGTGGAGCGAATGAACGAAGAAAGGAGTGTAAGAATAATGTATGACGCGAATGTGAATGGAAAAAGAAGCCGGAAGAGGAAGACCCCTGCGGGGAAACGGCGTGATGGTTAGTTAGTTAGTTAATTAGGAATTAAATGCATCGCGATCTTCCTGGATCCTAGCTAAAGCTTTTGACACTATTCTCTTATTATCACTGTTATTAACCATTTGCTGCATCCTCTTCGGGCCGCATCCCCGAGTTAAACTATATTACCATACTATGCCAATGCCAGCCTTTTCCCTTGCATTTTCGTATAATGGCACTTAATATAAACTAAACTTGTCAATTTGACTGTCCCGAAACTGGATTTGTCCCTAGTTGGGCAGTCAAAGCTTTCTTACATGTTTTTTGTTAAATAATGTTTGTTGCAAATAATAATATTAATAATATTTTTTATAATTAAAAAGATCCGTTATAAGGTATAAAATAAATAAAAATACCATATCGATAACGAGTCACAGTGTATATACATATCTCTGTATTACCACTGTCGCCAGAGAATATTATCTAATATAATCGGTCCTATAAAAAAACACTTCATAAAATACGTTTGAATCGTACTAAACACATTAAGTACCTACCTAGCAACGCTTTTTATTCATTGATTTACAGTTTTCCCGCCAATTTCCCTCCGCCATGACAGTTTTACGGCCCCGCCCTGTGATCGCGCGTCCAAGATGGCTGCCATAAATCAGCTGATCGATGACATTATCCGTATTTGACAATGATAACAGAATATATATGGCGATTCGTTGCGGCAATAATTCGACTTAAATGGGAACTTTTAATGATATTATATATATCGTGTGAATTAGGGTGGATCCACTGTACAAAAAAACCCTAGAAAAGATATCTAACAAACTTATACACAGACTTGAAAGAAAACCGATTTGTCGGTGAAATTAACATTATTTTTGGGGAAGCTGCGGTATTTTGCAACAAAAGCGTTTTATGTTCCCTTTTTGGAATTTTGCAACAAAAGTTGTAATAAATTATTTTTTTCTAACTAATGTGTACCCGGCATTGCTCGTGATATACATATTTTTTTGGAATAAAGTTATGAAGTTGTAAATTCTTGCTTGTCGTTTGGGTGCCATAATTGATTTGAGAGCGAATGTAATCCCTTGTGACGGCTATTACTATCTCTAAACAAAGAAATATTCTTTTTATAAACAATAATTATTAATCTAAAACACTCATCCAAATTGAAAAAAACCTTCCGAGCAAAGATAAATGTCGCCGGCAGGACTCGAACCCGCACCCTTCTAATGTCCGGTCAGATGCTCTACCGTTGAGCTACGTCGGCTTATCGCAAACCCGCCAAGTTAATCAATATATACTAGTGTTCCATTCAATAATTACTGTTTTTATTATATTTTCACCTGTAAACAACCAACTTTATTAGTATGAGAGAGGCTTGTAACGGCTAAATCCCTCAAATAGATGGCGTCGAGACAAATTATGTCTACATTTTATTGGTGAAAATTGCTTTGACTTGTCAAATATTTATTAATTGATAAACTAAAGTTCTTAAAAACTTAAGACAAGATTTTTGTGCATAGCGCAAAGGGTAACAATTATTATTTTTATAAACAATAATTATTAATCTAAAACACTCATCCAAATTGAAAAAAACCTTCCGAGCAAAGATAAGTGTCGCCGGCAGGACTCGAACCCGCACAATATTTGACAAGTCAAAGCAATTTTCACCAATAAAATGTAGACATAATTTGTCTCGACGCCATCTATTTGAGGGATTTAGCCG
The DNA here is from genome assembly GCA_022606495.2 of Halesus radiatus. Classification (NCBI taxonomy): domain Eukaryota; kingdom Metazoa; phylum Arthropoda; class Insecta; order Trichoptera; family Limnephilidae; genus Halesus; species Halesus radiatus. Next base: position 21,220 of record JAHDVE020004835.1, on the reverse strand, counting down.
TTACAAGCCTCTCTCATACTAATAAAGTTGGTTGTTTACAGGTGAAAATATAATAAAAACAGTAATTATTGAATGGAACACTAGTATATATTGATTAACTTGGCGGGTTTGCGATAAGCCGACGTAGCTCAACGGTAGAGCATCTGACCGGATATTAGAAGGGTGCGGGTTCGAGTCCTGCCGGCGACATTTAGATTAATAATTATTGTTTATAAAAATAATAATTGTTACCCTTTGCGCTATGCACAAAAATCTTGTCTTAAGTTTTTAAGAACTTTAGTTTATCAATTAATAAAGAAATATTCAATTGAAAATTTTATTTCATTCCAAACATTTTTTTAACAAAATCTATCTAAATAATAAAGTTCTTAAATAGCATGTGTTTTCCATTTTGAAAATATTCTCCCAAAACAAACCTTGTTCTTTTGAATATGTAATCTGTGGCTAACCACAGTTATATATCTGGGGGCTAGCCTTAATGTTTTTCATACTAATATTAAAACCTTATAGCAACAGTTTTACATATTGGATTTCATTAAAACTACTCTCTAAACCTTCCCGTCACTAATAAGAACAAACTGTGCTTTTGTCCAGTAAGTTTCGATAAAATTGAGGACACACAGACAAACATTCATTTTTATATATTGAGATTTTTATTTATGAATTCTTATTAAATGCTAAATTAAAAATGTTTTATTTTTCCACGGTTAACATATTTTTTTAAATTTTACCTGCGCTGTGTTTTCGACATGAAGTGAGCTACGTTTCATTTTATGGCTATTCAAACGTGTCAATGAACAACATAGGCAATGAACTCCTGGACACATTGACCAGCAGATTCCTACCCATCCCTCATATCTTTTTCGTTTCGAGAACTTTTTCTCCTCCCTTTACTTAAAAAGACCCCCACACAGTATCCCCAAAGATGACATATCTCCTGAGGGATTTTTTTTGTTAGGGCCTCCTGTGCGGAGTTAATGTATAAAAAAGAGTAAGGTTCGGAAGTACCTAAATATTCAAATCTGTCACCAAACATGGCTTAAGCCATTTTATGCTGTAATTACGCTGTAACTATTGACAAAGGGAAATGAAATAACATTGTGTCGATATCGCGTGTTTTGATGTACTGATAACAATGTTTAATACATCGAAAATAGAACAATAAATCATCCACTTATTCCCCCTTTTTTATTCCAGAGATTCACAAACTGTTGGTCGCAGTTTTAGATTTCCTTTTCACCGCTATTGACATGTTTTTAAATTTTTTTTTTTTCAGTAACTCCACACAGGAGACCTTGAGGGAAATAATTTCCATCAAGGCCTATATAATCTTTGGGGATGCTTTATGAAGGAGGATAAGAAGGAGTGAACTTGGGTCTTGAAGAAAGCCATGTTGTAGGGTGGATGAAACACAGATGCTGGCAGATCATTTCACAGCCGAGCTGTTGAACACAAGAACGAGTCGTAGAAGCGACCATTCTCATGTGACAAATGTCAACAGTTTGAAAATGTTGGGCGCGCGTTTGGTGCGTTTCCCGATTATGCACCAGCACCGCATCTTCCGGTAGAACAAGGTGGGAATGCTGTCCCACCTGTCTATGCTCCAAAGATTGCAATCCGTTTGCTAAGATAGACAAATCTATCAAACGGACCCCCCCGTTTCTGCACAGTCAAAGGGTGTTTTTTCAGATATTTTGGGGCACCCAATCAGAGGTATATATAGAATGACGGGTGTGAGCTGCACTTTTTGTGACATTCATACATCTCTATACATAAAAATGAATGTTTTTCTGTGCGTCTGTCCTCGATTTTCTCGAAAATTTCGCTGAAAATAGCGCAGATTGTTTTTATTAGTGTCGGGAAAGTTTAGAGAGTAGTTTGAATGAAATTCAACATGTAAAACTGTTGCTATAACGTTTTAAAATCATTATGAAAACATTGAGGTTAGCCCATAGATATTCCACTCTGGTTAGCCACAGATTAAATAATCAAAATAAGATGGTTTGCTTGGGTAGAATATTTAAAAAATGGAAAACCTACTTAAGAACTTTATTATTTAGATATGTTTTTAAAAAATAAATGTTCGGAACGATTTTTTTTTTCAAATGATGTTTCTTTGTTTAGAGATAGTAATAGTCGTCACAAGGCATTATTTTCGCTGAAAAATCAATAATGGCACCCAAACGACAAGCAATCATCAACAAGTTTTCTACGAAAATGAAAGCATATGAGTACACGTATGGGTGCAGCGGCGAAAAGGTTTTAAAATAAATTAAATTTAATTTAATTTTAGAGCATTACACGTAGAAAAACGACTGGAAATGAATAGTCAGGTTTTTTTCATCCTCGCAACTGTTTGGAGCCAGTGGGTCTATGGCACCCCCGATTGGGGTATTTTGTGATACTGAGAGGAAGGATATGGTAAAGGGGAACATCGGGAAGAATCTCCTGCCTATTCAAATCTGGTCACCAAATACGAATAAAGTCATTTCCAGTGATATCGTATGGTGGTGGTTTCTCACCAGGGTGATACTAAGAGCATCTATCACTCCCAAGATTTGTCGTGTAATAGTAAAAAATATTTTGTACTAGTAAACTATCTAACTAAACATCCCCCGCAGGAGTCCCACACGTCTTGCTTTATTCAAATTCATACATCACTCTTCTCTTATTCCGAATCTTGACATGGCCCGAAGCAAGTATTCGATACACTTGATCGTACCATGTCTTTTTCTATCATTCACATTATTTTCATTCATCCGCTCTACATGCCCAAACCATCTAAGCGTCCTTTTCTTTAACGTACTCATTACTCTAACACCAGCCTTGCATTCTTTGCAAATCTCAACATTTTTCACACGGCCATTCATGGTTTTACCACACGTACGCCTCAAAGAATTAATTTCTTCAGCATTCAGTCGACAATCTAACTTCTAATCCCTGATATTTACAGTACCGACGCCCCTGCCTGTAAAGTGAGGGTATATCATATGGCTATTCAATAAATAAAAACACATTTTTCATTAGTTCAATATTTTTCCTAATTTATTATTTTATTTTATATCATTTAACATAAAATTAAACAGTTCTATTTTTTTTTAAATTTTGAGATGCACAAACCACAATAATAATTATTTTTTTTTAATATTCAATAAAATTAATTTTAATAAATACAGAATTACATAATGGTTGCTTCCAGCTTCAGATAATGTTTGATAATCAAATAATGTAGAAAATGCTACCGGAGATGCGTACTTTTAAATTTCGTTAAATGGCAACACCAAGATGGCATCAAAGATCAACACTACGGTCTGTGTTCAGAAATTAGAAGATGTTTCTACATCACATACTTCATAATTGCAAGGAATACTGTCGTGATCTATGTCATCTTTGGGGATGCTGTTCGGAGGGTCTTTTTAAGGACTGGAAAAGGTGAGCAAAGCCGTAAGGAGGTACGAAACATAGATTACACCCGGCAATTCGCTCCAAAGCTCGGCTGTTGAATAAAAGAACGTATCGTAAAAACGACCCGTTCTTATACATTATAGCAAATTTTGTGATGCCAGATATCTCCAATGATTTTTTTTTAATGGAGTTTATAATACTATTGTCTTTGATATTATAATATGTAAAAATGTAAAAACAATATAAAATTAATAACTATTAAAAGGTGTTGATACATAATTATATTATTAAATCGTTCACTACATCAAAAGCTACTCCATTTTCTACTTAAATAATTACGCAGTAATTACGTAAACACTACCTTAATTTTATTCCGATTTCTCTGGAAAAGATGATACAGGAAGGTGTACATTCATTATTAATTACATTTTTGATTCGTCGACTGGTGGAACCATCTCGCACGAACGTTGCGAAGTTTGGGGACAGAGCAATCAACATGCTGGGAATGCATTCTTCGAATGACCAGCCATTTTTTATGAGGTCAGAAGCATGTCTAAAAACACAAAGTGTAAGAAAATTGCTTTGAACGGCGAAATAGCTGTCACAATTATAAAAAAAACTGAAATATTTCCAGAATAAGTAAATACTATTTTTAAAATTGATTTGCTATAAAATAAAAAAAATAAAGAACTGAAAAATTTACGAATGCGACGGGTTTTTATGTTTGAGAATAAATTTTCTATGAAGATTTAAAATGTGCCATTTTTTATTTTATTTGCCGCCAAAACGACATGTTCGTTTCTGAATATGGCGTTGTTGACGCCACGCAGACCAGCGTCGGTGACAGCCGCCTTACCAGCCAGTGGCGTTATGTACACCATAGTGACGTTTTAGCCAGTTCGAAACATCTCGGAATGTGAATAATTATTATGAATGAAAATATTAAAATTACATAAATTTATTGGAATTATCAGAAATATAAAATTTTTAAATCTTTCACACATTTTTAACGGTATCCATAGTTTGTGGAAATATCCTAATGTCATATGTCAAAATGTGTCATACTGGGATAAAGGCCTTTGAGAGAATCTCCACTCCGGAAACACATAATAGATTAGGTCAAAAAATTTCACTCCAAATTAGAATCGAACTCGAATCGCGCCAAAATTCCATCTTATACCCTCCATTACCTTAGTGAGCGGGCTTAAATATAGGATTGCTATCAGCATGTGCCGCTAGCACATGAAACACACTGGAAAATTCTTTGAAATAAATTAAATAAAAGCCCTACAGTAGCAATAGACAGTCCGCTCACTGGGAAGAAAAAGATTATCTCCACATTAACGCACCTCTAACCACAGTTGACACAGGAACAGGGAGAAATGTTCCCTGGTACTGTGAAATTTTTTTTAACAATACGGTATAAATCATCTCTGTGTATGTAGTTAAATTGGCACGAATCAAGATTTAAAAAAATTGTATTCAAGTTTAATTTGTACAACTCTATTGTAATTTAGTATTGTAATTAAGTTTTATTTTTCTTTTTAATAATAGCTAAGCTATATAGGTAATTAATTTTAAGAAAATATTTTAAGAAATTGTTTTCATTTTTATTACAGAAGCCCTTATTAATTTCGGAGTAAAATTATATTAAAAGGGATATTATCGAAGTGTATTAACTTTATAATTTGAGTGAAAGTGTTAGTGATGATAGTTCAGGGACATCATCGACTTGAGTGAAAGTGTTGCAAACACCCCAAGAGAATTCTGATTTAAATTGTTGCTGAAAGTCCAAAAACTTTCTAACTAATTGAAAGTTTTGCTAGTAGTGCATGAACACGATGAGTGAAGTGTTGCAGAGAGTCCAGGAACATCGGAGTGAGTCAAAATGTTGTCGATAGTCAAATAACATAGATTTGAGTGAAAGCGTTACTCAAAGGGAAGGAACACCGATTTGAATTAAATTGTTGCTGAAAGTCCAGTTCAATGAATGTTTCATGATAGTCGTAAACCAATATATTGAAATATATTATAATAAATATGTGAAGAAATTTAATTCTAATGTATTTTTCTATGTTTTGTCACGTAAGTTCCTATCTGCGTGCTCATTGTGTTCCTCGAATAATGTTTTGTGTATAAGTACTACTGAATGGCAGAATAGAAGAAGAATGTCGAATTCAGCGGAAAATTCTAAGTGCTATTCCAAAGGGAAGATGTCCAGCGGACCGCTCCTGACACAGGTGGGAGAACCAACTCGAGGCTGGACCTACTATGAAAAGATACCGTTGACAAAGCGCAGGGCGATGGGTCCCGATCCGAGTAGAACAAGGGGAAAAGGATGTATGCAATTGATCGTAAATAAAGAAGAAAAAAAAAACATTTTCCTTTGTCTATCATATCTTCTATTGTTCAACATTATCTTAACTGCTTCTTTCTCAAAAACAATATTGTCGAATTGATTGAAAGTGTTGCAAAATATGATCACAGTCCAGAAACATCTCATTGAGTGAAAGTTTTGCAAAATATGATCATAGTCCAGAAACATCCCATTGAGTGAAAGTGTTGCAAAATATGATCATAGTCCAGGTGTTGCTGAAAGTCCAGTCCAATGAAATTTAAAGTAACTAATCTTAGTCACACCTCATTCCCGTATCATCTTTTCCATAGTCTAACATTACAAAGTTACAAGTGGCGTTTGGCGTTCAGTGTCATGTGGTTGCTGTGGCTTAGTGTCCGGCCTTGCGTCTGCGCGACAGCTCTGCGCTGGCTTCCTGGATGGCCTCCCACAGCTTGGCCTCGGACATTATCTGCCTGGAGAGGTCCTCAACAACAGGCTCAGAGGACATGCCGATCAGGGTCTCCATGGAGTCGTCCAGAATGTCCTGGAAAAAGAATTATTAGAGGCAGTCTTCAACGTAAAAGAACAGTACAGTACAGATACGACAACATTATTTGTTTAAAATGTCTATGAAAACATTCGCATTACAGCGTATCTTCGGCCGAGATTGTCGGATAGAATATCTCGAAGATGGTGGTGGTTGCTTGTGACGTCTACGCTTGCGCAGTTAGTATGAACACATACTGTAGCATGGTATCGTCGTCAAAACCAAGAAGATGGACAACGAAAAAATTATTGAAATAATCAGGGAATATAGGTTATAAAATGATAATAAATATGGGAATGGCTATAAAATCTTAATGCTTATTGCGATTGTGTAAAGGGGTAGTTGGTACGCGTTGGGCCAACGTTGGCTCGAGTTCGGCGAGTTGGCCCGAGATCGCTCTGGTGGCGAACTAGTTGGCCCAACCTTCAAACTAGTTGACCGAACTCGCACGAACCGGCCTCGACACTTTGGCCGTTCTGTACGAGTTCAGCAGGCGATCTCGACGGACGTGCTGCGCGAAAAATAAAACATGATTGAACTATGTTTATAATAATGAAAAAAATACTCAAATATTCAACTAACCTCCAAATATTGTAACATAATTGTTGTCCCTGATGTGGATGCTACAGTACAATTGTCTATGATAGAATTTCATGAGGTGTCGATGGATGGGAGATCCGTCAGAGGCGCCTGGGCAAGATGGCGGGAGGCATAACTTGACACGGGCAGGGAGCTCGACGTGGTTTTTTTGGGAGGAGTTAGGTTAAGTTACTGTTTCATTTGACGCCGGAGAGTGTCTAATTAATTATCCGAAGTGGGTATGTATTTTTGTTTAATGATGGCCAAATGGTAGGTGATGAAACCTAACCGCGCGTGCCTTGTGCTTTGGAGAGGAATCCCTGCGGAGTAATGTGCGGACACGAGGGGTATCTGCTGCATTGACGACTACACAGGATAAGGTAGCATTCATACATCATATTGCCTGAACCTCACGGAAGAAGCTGTGGCGGATGGCGCTTCCGACGAATCATCATGGACTTCGCATCATGAACCGTGAGAATCGGTGAATATCAGGACTGGAGCGGCCTTGCCTGATGCCGGAGGAGAAGATTCTGACCACAAAAGCCATCATTTATCCTTTTAATCCGTTCTTTTTAACTTAGTCTTACTCTTCACTCTTCTACCATGATAATTGGGGTTGTATAGTCAATAAAGACTATATTTTCCTACCTTAGGGTTTTATTTACTGTATCACAACCTCCCCGCACCGCATCCATCAGACTCACCCACGAATACTGAGATAAAGTCGAACAATAGCAGGAGATGCTACAATATGCATTAGGCATATTACGATAATAATAATTGGATAATTTGTATAGCGCCATGTTTCTTTAAAAATCATCTCAATAACGAAATGCATGCAATCCGATGTATAATCGGGGCTAGTTGTTATCTGTTTTGCGCTGCAATCTGACTCAGGCTGCGCGTAAAAATAAAATACGGAACTAAAACAGTCGCAACCGTTATATTTATTTCCGGTATTATGAGTACCTAGTGAGAAACGAATTGTGTCAATAATATTATAAATTTCAGTAGACTCTACGAATATCGGTAGATCGATAGATTTTTGGTAAAATGGTATTACTAGTTTTGAGTTCGTGGTTGGAACGTTGGTGATCGTATAGTTGCCTGATTTACAGTCACTGTACGATCGGCCAACGTCCCAACTCAGAACCGAGCTCGGATTGGGACGTCGGCCGATTGTGTGGTCGAGGCATAAGTCAAATATGAGAGATGGGATTTGTCATAAGTAGCTGGCAGTGGTCACAGTGCCAGAACTAGTTCCAATTATCGGATTAAAACCATCCAAAATTCCAACGAAATCACGCGCTCCTTATGCAGGTGGTAACAAGGTCGAAATTCCCGCTTAACATCGGCCGCATGTTTTGATTTACGCAAAAAACTTCACCAAAACGCGTGTTTAATTTTAATTTGTAAAGCTCTGGCACAAATTTTAAAACGTTTTACGGTAATATTCTAAAAAACTTAATTTGCCACAATACGACAATATCGTAAAAAGGGTTCGTGAGTAGGAGATTTTGCGCTTTAAACATTTTTTTAGGTGTGATACTTTATTTCTTTCTAGGCTTATAAAAAGACACACCAAAAAATTGGACCGTTCTACTTGCAGTATTTAATTAAATGATCTATGATATTTCTAGGCCGTCAAATTCTCAAATTGAAAACACACGATTTTGAATTACTTCCCATTGCATCGCCTTAGGTGACCAAATTAGGAAGCTTAAGTTTTAGCAAGGATTTCCAGTACTGATAAACAGGCCCATGCATTTATTAGTTAAGAAACATTATCATCCTAGACAAAATTACTAAAACTATGTATGGAAATACGCAACGGGTAATTTAGCAATGTAAAATTTAATATACCATCTTTATTATGTGTACTAAAATGTACTGTGTATGTCTAGATAAATAAATAAATTTTATCGAGGTGTACGAATCATATGAAGTACTCCCTCATGTTGGAGAGAATTCATAAGAAATTTTTGAGATTTATCTGCCTGAGAGAGTATGGCTTCTACCCGTGGTTCTATCCTACCGACTTTCTCTTAGGTATGCTCGGAATGAACCATCTGCGGGTCAGAAGGGATGTACAAATTGTTACAGATTTGACTTCAGACTGATTCATGGAGAGCATTCATTTCTAAGTTCCCGATGGTTATCTCTGTTGACTGTTTTATCTCCCGGCCTGCAGGACCAACTCGCCAATGGTCACGCCGGTGGGGAGGGCAATCTTGCTGTTAAATAGAATCACTTCGGATATGGACATATTTAGCACCAATGAAGCTGTTAACCGTAAAGCTCTGTTGCTATTTGTATAATACCAGTATGTGTTGTATGCAATTTACTGAGATTATGTATATCTACCTTCTTATAATTTTTATTATTATTTTTATAAGTAATTATTTCGGATGTTGTGCATCCCGTCTTATCTAATAATTACTTTAAAAACACCTTAAATAAAGATTTGAATGAATGTGGATACTTACATTAACCTTCCTGAGGATGGGCTGGTCCTGGATCAGCTGTTGCTGGGGAGGGGACGACCTCTTGCGGCCACAACCTGAAACGTTAACAGAATTAACAGACACAGGAATTTTCCTAGTGAGAGGGACGTTCGATTCCTTTGTAATTAAATTTTATCAAGTTAATATATAAAAAAATTCTTAGTGGTCGTGGATATTTATAGATAACAGAAACAAAGGGAGATATGGCATATTTTCTTAGCGACTCTCACCGAGCTACGACCAAACTGCACGGACTATCAAAGCTAACAGCCGACAATGCGTATAGCGTGTATCGTTTATACATACTACTGCTGATCGCAAATACGCACAGCGGCGCCCCGCGTTTGTTTCTATCACAAAACCAAACGCATCGTCCGGTCAGTGGATGAGTTGGCATCGCGTCTGGGCCCCATCCAGGTGTCGTGAGTTCAATCCTCGACTGGCTAAGTCCCCCATCACGACACTAGCAATATCTTCCGCTTACTGTGATAGAAGTACCAGATTTTTTTTTTTAATATTGTCAGGTTATTCGTAATCATATGTATCGTAGCAATAAACTATGACCAAAGGTGTAGATTTTTAAATTCGGCTAACAACACTTGGTCAAAGAAATCTTTAATAACATAAAGAAGAATGTCCCCGGCGGGCGGTGTTTGTTTGCTTTGTATACAAATCTACAGTTATATTCTGAGCGTGATTTAATTTTGAATACTTGACCTTCAAAACAAGAGGACCACCGTCCCATCACCGTCTACATGAGATTTAGAAAAATAAGCTCCATCCCCCTTTCCTACCCCGTAATGCAGAATTTTGGTACTTTGGTAAGCCAAGTAGGGCTAGGGGTAGGGGTAGGCATTGGGTAGAATTATGCATAAACTAGAGGTAAGGGTAGTGGTACGAAGGAGTAGGGGTAGGGTTAGGGTATTGGTAGGGGTAGGGGTAACGTTACAACCTCAAAATTTTCCTTCAAACCATTCATAACGTCGAGTAGGGGTAGGAGTAAGGATAGGCGTAGGGTAGGGGTAGGCGTAGGGTAGGGGTATGGGTACATACGGGCAGGGGTAACACATTACAACCTCAAAATTTTCCTTCAAACCATTCATAACGTCGAGTAGGGGTAGGAGTAAGGATAGGCGTAGGGTAGGGGTATGGGTACATACGGGCAGGGGTAACACATTACAACCTCAAAACTTTCCTTCAAACCATTCATAACGTCGAGTAGGGGTAGGAGTAAGGATAGGCGTAGGGTAGGGGTAGGCGTAGGGTAGGGGTAGGCGTAGGGTAGGGGTAAGGGTACATAGGGGCAGGGGTAACACATTACAACCTCAAAACTTTCCTTCAAACCATTCATAACGTCGAGTACTTGAGCTAGTTTAAATGGTTTGCAACAAAATTAAACAATGTACTTCCAGTGACTTTCATGAAATAGGACAGTTGAAACAGTTTAAAGAGATGAGTTATGATCGAAATGTTATTTACAGAACGCTATGCGAAGGTTTGTTAAGTAAAGTTTGATCTTACCAGTGAAGGCGTTGCAGAAAGGTCGCTTTCTTGGTTCAGCCATCACCTCCTGCACATCGTCGTATCTCTCATACGCCCTGCCCAACTGAAACATACGGATACATTTAAGGAAGTTATCTGAGGAATCGTCCTCTCGAAAGAAAAATCGCTGGAAACCGTAGCGTTCTCCGTACTCCAGCTGAGTGTAATTTCGTAATTACTCATTTATTTTTTGAAAACATTAGGTTTTTTTAAATGATGGCGTCTTACCAGACAATGTATTTATTTATTTGTAAAAAAAAATATGTAGGTATACATCAGAGTAGCTTCATATATTTAGATAATTTATTGCGCTCTGTTAACTATTGCAATTAAAGAAAAAATAATTAAAAATATTATAAAACTGTACTTTTTCCAAACGGTCAGTCAAACAATGTCAGAATTTTAGTTGAATCGTTTGAAAATGTTAACACTGGTTTTCAACCGCACCTATTGCAGACATTTTTGAGTGCTGACCTTTAATTGAATAATAAATTCTATCGATCTTCCTTCATCGACGGGGATTCCATTCCGACAGCCGTGGCACAACTGTCTTGCTCTTGCTTCATTCACATTTATACATAGTCTCGTACATACTGTCTTGTTATTCCAACTCTTGATTGAATGATTCCAGTAATTTTTATTTAATTATGTCATTAGGGTGCCATAATTGATTTGACAGCGAAAGTAACTATATTCAAATAAAGAAACAATCATTTGATCATTTTATTTCATTCCAAACGTATTTTTTTTCAAAATAACATATAACTAAATCATAAAGTTCTTAAGTAGGTACCTACTCGTATTTTCCATTTTGAAAATATTCTACCCAAAAAACCTTCTTCTTTTGAATATGCAATCTGTGGCTAACCAGAGTGTTATACTCGTATCTATGTGCTAACCTAAATAAAACACGGCGGGTTCAATGTATTTCATACTAATTTTAAAACGTTATAGTAACAGTTTTACATAAACTTTCCCGGTACTATTAAAAACGAACTGTGCTTTTTTCAGCGAAACCGGTAGAGTAATTTTCGAGAACATCGAGGAGAAACAAACAAAGAATCTAAAATAGATTTTTATATATACAGATATTGCTTACTGCAATATTTAATCTGCACACCTCGGTTAGGTTTTATTGTATGTTTTCCCTGGGATGGGACCGAAGCACTGTGCGATGGTGTACAATACTCGTTACGTCGTTTCTAAAAAAAACTCACCGGTCTTTGGGCAGAAGTTTCGGGGAAAGCACCAAACAAAACAATGAAGGCTGCCACAGCCACCAACACGTGCAGAGAAGAAGACATCTTGGTTCTGAAAAATACAAATTAAAGACCATTTAAAGTTTTGGAAATGATGAAATTGATGTACAATATGCAGGTTTATACTGAAAATATCGTCCAATCCTTAAAAATAAATGGTTCTCTTAGCTTGGAGGAGCATTTAAGTTCTTCGTTGAATGGCCAACGATTTTGCAATTTTTCTATCAAAAGAAGAAAACTCTAAAATGACAGCAATGTCAACATTGCCAAAACTGTCAACAATGTCAAAAATCAATGTCAATATGTTAACAGTATATACAATGTCAATAACGTCAACAATGTCAACAATCAATGTCAATATGTTAACAGTATCTACAATGTCAACAACGTCAACAATTTCAACAATGTGACAATGTCAAAAATGTCACGATTTCAACAATTTCAACAGTGTCAACAATGTCAACAATTTCAACAATGTCAACAATGCCAACAATGTCAACAATGTCAATATGTTATCAGTATATACAATGTCAACAAAGTCAATAATGTCAACAATGTCAATAACGTCATCAATTTCAACAATGTGACAATGTTCACAATGTGAGTAATGTCACAATTTCAACAATTTGAACAGTGTCAACTATTTCAACAATGTCAACAATGCCAATAATGTCAACAATGTCAACAATGTCAACAATGTCAACGATGTCAACGATGTCAACGATGTCAACGATGTCAACGATGTCAACGATGTCAACGATGTCAACGATGTCAACGATGTCAACGATGTCAACGATGTCAATGATGTCAAAAATGACCGGTGAATGAAACTTGACTGGTATCTACAATGTCAACAACGTCAACAATTTCAACAATGTGACAATGTCAACAATGTCACGATTTCAACAATTTCAACAGTGTCAACAATGTCAACAATTTCAACAATGTCAACAATGCCAACAATGTCAACAATGTCAATATGTTATCAGTATATACAATGTCAACAAAGTCAATAATGTCAACAATGTCAACAATGTCAATAACGTCAACAATTTCAACAATGTGACAATGTTTACAATGTGAGTAATGTCACAATTTCAACAATTTGAACAGTGTCAACTATTTCAACAATGTCAAAAATGCCAACAATGTCAACAATGCCAATAATGTCAACAATGTCAACAATGTCAACAATGTCAACGATGTCAACGATTTCAACGATGTCAACGATGTCACGATGTTAACGATGTCAACGATGTCAACGATGTAAATGATGTCAACAATGACCGGTGAATGAAATTTGACTGGTCAGTGACTGAGTTGGCATCGCGTCTGGGTCTCACCCAGACGTCGTGAGTTCAATTCACAATAAAAAATATCAACAATGTCAACAATATCAGCAATATCTACAATGTCAGAAATGTCAACAATGTCAACAAAGTGAACGATGTCAACAAAATAATTTTTTTTTTTGCATCAAGTGAGACGTCCAGCGAGAAGTTCAGCGGGCCACCCCAGGCAAAGTTGGAAAAACAACTGCAGAGGCTGTGCGAGTAGAGGCTAGCCTACTATGGACCGCCGCTTAAGTATCGCTGAACAGGGAAGCCTGGAGGCCCCTTATAGAGTGGGGGTCATCCAATCGAATATGACAAGAGGAAGGAGAAGATGACGATGATACTGATCTATTTCTGTTCGAATTTTTTTAAAATTATTTTGTGACTTTGCAAACGTCTAAAAAATCCCTGCAATTTTGCAGTCATCGAAATTCAAATCCACCTCCACCATTTAAAAAAAAATCTCTGCGGTCATAAAACACTTTAGAAAATTTTCCCGATTGGATAAAAAACATCACGCGAGTGACTCGTTTTGCGGTTACATCACAGAAAGAGCAACTTACGCAAAATCAATTTCCCCAATAATTAAACGTCGAGTTCGCGAAGACTTACTTGTGCAGTAATTACATTATTAAATTTGTTTCATATAAAACTGCATCCATCGGATGCAATTCTATTACAGACCTCTCCATCAAAGGCGCGAAAAGCAATTTGCTAGTAAAATCGTCCACAACCGCAAACTCATTTAAAATACTCAAGTAACTAACTAACCATCAGGCCATTTCCTCGAAGGGGTAGGCAGAGAGGACGGACCGTGTAACAACTCGATCTTGACACACACTCCTCGCTTTACTCACTTTCATATATAGTCTAACACTTACTTTCAGTTATTCTGAGTCTTGACATAGCCCTACTCAAGTATTAGGGTCATTTGATCGTGCCATTTCTTTCTCTTCAAGTTTTTTCTTCCGGTTTACATGCCAAACCATATAAGCGTCTCTTTCTTCTTACTCATTACGCTCACAACAGCCTTGCATTATTTGCGAATCTCAACATTTTTCACGCGGTGGTGAATGATTTTACTACAAATATGCCTCAGGGATCTCATTTCTCACTGCCATACGTCAGGGTTGGTACTAGCGCTCCACTGTGGACTGCTAACTTCGCTTCTTTGGATATTTTTTTCTTAGCGCCAACCGTGTTCAATCCTCCGTTAATGGAGTTTCCTGCATTTACCCTTCTTTCAATGTCCCTATCAGTCTTTCTATCTCTCGTAAACATACTTCCCAAAGACACAAACTCATCCACCTGCTACAAGTATTCATCGTTCACATTTAATGTATATACCTGAAACAAGCAGAACTTAGTTCAAATGGATTGCATTACCCAGAAGAGAGCAATTAATTGACAATAGTCCTATAAGAGCATCAACTCCAGAGATAATATAGATTATTCCTCTAAAATCTGTTTGTTTTCTTGGCGTTTACTTGGACCAAAATATTGTTTTTCAATGAATACTCAACTTGGAATAATACTCAACTTGGATGAGCTTTACCGTACATAATTTAATATTATATTAATTTTAAACCATAACTAAACATAAATAATGACATTATACACCCTTTTAGAAACTTTAACTCAAAGAATAATAATAGTATTGAACATTAACATTATTGTAATATCCGCATTGACAATTGGACAAATCATTAATAATTTTTTTTTGTATTGAAAAGTCACCCAAATTAAGTTTAAATTTCGCCAAAACTAAAAAAAAATACGTATTATAATTCGAAACAAAATCTGAAAATAAAAATCCCCATACTAATCTGAAAACAGAATACACACGTGACGTCATATGTTCCAAATACAATGGTACCAATATAACAAGGTGTTTTGATGAGATGATTATTTATTCACTTTTAATTATTATTTTTTTTACGGTAGCCCAGGTAACATAGGAGACCCTGAAGGAAATAATTTCCCTCAAGGCCTATATCATCTTTGAGGATGCTGTGTGGAGGGTCTTTTAGAGGATAGGAAGGATTGAAATTGGGTCTTGAAGAGACACAGAGGCCGGCAGATCATTCCACATCCGAGCTGTTGAACACAGCGACGAGTCGTAAAAGCGACCCGTTCTCATGTGACAAATGTAGACTGTGTGCAAATGTTGGGAACACGTTTGGCGTGTTTCCCGACTATGCACCGATGCCGAAGGGATCAATGACGCTAGTTTCTCAGAGCATCTTCCATTAAAATACCGTTAAAACAAGGATAATTATTCGTAATAAAAGTTATATATTCAGAATCGGCGTTTGTTGATCTATATATGAATATATATTTTTAAAGCCATAATATATTTCACTGGCGTTCCTTATGAAAATCCATAAGAAGGTGTCTCCATAAGAAGACTCAGGTAAATACTCTAGTACTCTCCAAACTGAACTAGTGCAATAGTTTGTTGGCTGGTCTGCCTAAAGTACATTTGAACAGACTGCAAGGAGTGTTCAACACAGCAGCTAGTTTAGTATGCCGTGCCACCAAATACTGTAACATCACTCCTCTTCTGTGTGATTGCATACGCTGGCACAGAGTCACAGAAAGAGTCCAGATTGAAATTTGTCTTATGGTATTATTGAGGCACTGAACGGCTGGAACCGTCATACTTGACTGATCTCTGCGTAAGTTTCTTTTCAACCCGTTTCATAAAGACCCATACTCGCTCCGTCGTCTCCTTAAACAGACCTCCTATACAGCATCCCCAAAGATCTGAAATGCCCCAAAAGAAATTCTTCTCCTCATTTCCACATTTTATTTTCAATCCGTGCTTCATTTATTCCAATACTAGCTGATGTGTACCCGGCCTTGCTCGGGTACAATAATTGATTTGACAGCGAAAGTAACTATGTCCAAATAAAGAAACATTTATTTGAATATTTCGTTTCATTCCAAACGTTTAGTTTTTCAAAATATATCTGAATCATAAAGTTCTTAAGTAGGTATTACCTATTCGTGTCTTCCATTTTGAATTTGAAAATATTCTACCCAAAAAAACCTTCTTCTTTTGAATGTGCAATCTGTGGCTAACCAGAGTGTTATATCTATGGGCTAACTTAAATAAAACATGGCGGGTTCAATGTTTTTCATACTAATTCTAAAACGTTACAGCAATAGTTTTACATATTGGATTTCATTCAAATTACTCTCTAAACCTTCCCGGCGCTAATAAAAACAAACTGTGCTATTTTCAGGGAAACCGGTCTAGTGATTATCGAGAACATCAAGAACAAACAAAAAAACTTACATTGATTTTTAAATATATATATAGATTGTTATTAATAAGAGGAACGGCTGTTTCATAAAAAAAGCTTAATTTTGGATTTGAGGCCAAAATATTCACCAAAATCTGATGATCTTTCATCAAAAAGTATAGTGAATATCTAGTAAGGATCAGAACTTACTTATCTATTTTTATTTACATTATGAAATATAGGCCATTAAAGGAATTGATTTTTCGCCATTTTAGAGGCATCTTTAACAATTATTTGGTTGCAAACGGTGATGTAAAAAAAAAAGTTTTACCCCGTCTATTTTGAAAATATAATGAAATATAAAATTAAAAATTAAAAAAAATAAAATTAAAATAAGCATTACGGTGGACTCTAAATTAAATTAAAAACGACCAATTTACGTTGGAACACAAATTTGGCGTACACAATTTAAAATATCGACACGAAAAAAGTTTTTTTTATAAATGTTTTCTTTTTATATTTTTATTTACGTAATCATATTTACATAGCAAATAAAATAATAAAAAAATAAAAAATAATAATAAGTTGCCTCCAAAATTATGATTTTTTTTTTGTATATTTCATAATTTAAAACAAAAATAAATAAAATCGACGCTGCATTTATAATAAAGCTTATGTGCCGTTTCGTACATTCTGAGATGATCGCGAAAACCTGCTTTATAAAAATAATTGCAGAGATTGTTAATCTGGAAAGCTTGCCTAATAATTGTAAAAAATATTTTTAGCAAATCTAATGCAATTATTTTTTAAAGCAGTTTTTCTCGATCATCTCAGAATGTACGAAACGGCACATAAGGTATATTATAAATGCAGGGACGAAATACTTCTCATCAGTACTAGATATTTATTAAACGTTTAATTTAAAAAATATATTGTTCAGTTTGGATGAATATTTTGGCCTCAAATCCAAAATTAAATTATATATGAAACAGGCAGCGTAGCTAGTATTATTTTAAGAACACCACCGCCATCTATCGGCACTCCGGAAAACTGCTCATTGCACTTAGCTAACTCAATGCTAGATGTCGTAAGCTGTCCCTTACAGGCCGTCTTATCGTTACGAGGAAAGTAATGATTAAGGGGGAGAGGGGCGTCGGAGAGTTATTGTTTATTAATTCAAAATAATGATAGTATTATTGTGCAATACGATATACATGGTGTTTTTAAAGAGAAAAATATTTATTACGTTTTTTTTTATATGAATACCACACAAGAGTCCCAAACTGCTCCAAACCGTCTGGAGCCAGTGAGACTATGGCATTCCCAATTGGTGAATGTTGTGAGGCTGAAGGTATTGGGTAGGGGAATGAGAAGGGGGAGAGCAAGGTGGAGAAAAGGGGAAATACCTGACTATTCAGATCTGGTCACCAAACATGGCTAAAAGCCATTTCAAGCAACGTTTCAATTCTGAATGGTGGTCTTTCACCAGGGCGATACTGAGAGTATCTTCCACTATATATTATTTTTAAATGAATTAATTGTGAAACAGCACAAATTAATTAAATAAAAATTACGTGCGCATGCCGGGATTTGAACCCGCGACCTTCGGATTCGTAGTCGAGAGCCTTACCCCTCGACCACGGAGGCCGTCATTTTAAACATTTAAAAAGTTAAATATCCTTAAAAAATGCTGTGAAGATTTTTCTGTAACTTGTCGATAAGATAAATTTAAAAAAAGAACAGTGTGTAGTTTAATTTTTTCATGAACATTACGTAACTTTTGTGTTTATTTTTTGTTGTAATGCGGATTACAAATCTTTGGTTATGTTTATGTACAAAAAGTCAACGACAAAAGATTAAAAATATTTTTCTTCACTTTAAAAACCATAATCGCGATTTAAATATTTTGTAAAGCAAACAATGGAACGGTCAGAAACAGAAATATTTCTGATTGGATTTAGATAAATGCTAAGCCTATGTAAATTTATAAAATATTGAATAAATATTTTTCTATTTAAAAACATAATGTTTATCGTATTGCGTAATAATACTATCATTATTTTGAATTAATAAATAATAACGGACGAGAATCGAACCCCGATCAATTGCATGGGAATCAACTGAGCTGACCATTACACCGTTGACTGCTCTAAGAACGTTGGTATTAATTCATTATTATATGCAAAAACTGAATATAAGCAATTTGTATTTCAGAATTTTAGGGAAAGGTATAATATTTCAAAGTTTTATTTATTACGTACTCACATCACAACCGTTGGATATATATTTATCCACATATTTTTATTTATTTGTTTGTATTATGTGCACTTCTGGAATAAAGAACTATCATTATTATTAAAGAAAATTTCATGTTTGTTTTTTCATCATTGTTACGTGTTCTGTACAGTTATATTGTCCATGGAAATATCATCAATTACATTAACCATAGTCCATAACGCAATGGGATGTCGATAGCGAATATTACTTCTATGAATGCCATTCTTTTTAAGGGGACAACTAACCTTTATTTAATCACATGGCCTACTGTAAGCTGTACTGTACATTAGTGACTGAGTGGACGAATGCGTCGGGTTCTCCCGCTGACTAAGAGTCCCCCATCTTCCATAATTAAACAGGCGATAGTTTCCCAGCATAGCATCTGTCACAAAACGTCGAAAATTTAATTTAAAAAAAACTTAAAATTTCACAATATCAAACAGAAACACGTTTTTACAATCAGTAATCCTTTTTTACAACTAACTAACTAACCATCGCAACGTTTCACCGTACGGGTCGGCAAACAACTCGACATCGGCATTCACTTCTCGCTTCAATCACATTCATTCATTCTCTTCTGTTAATCCGTCTTCTGACATGGCCCGATTCAAGTTTTTTTTTTTTACATGAATACCGCACAAGAGTCCCAACTGCTCCCAACCGTCTGGAGCCAGTGAGACTATGGCATCCCAAATTGGGGAATGTTGCGAGGCTGAAGGTATTGGGGAGGGGAAGGAGAAGCGGAAGAGGAAGGTGGGGAAATACCTGGCTATTCAGATCTGGTTTGAGTCACTTGATCGTCTTCCTATCGCGTCTCCGGCTTGTTCTTCCATTAAAATTCGCGTCATATTCACAATTAATTAATTAAAAATAATATATAGTATATTTGCGTACGTTCCAGAGTTGAAGATACTTTCAGTATCGCCCTGGTGAAAGACCACCATTCAGAATTGAAACATTGTTTGAAATGGCTTAGCCGTGTTTAGCCGTGTTTAGCCGTCTGAATAGCCAGGTATCTCTTTACCTCCCTCTTTCCCTTCTCCTTCCCCTCCCTCTATCTTCACCCTCACCACATTCCCCAATTGGGGATGCCATAGTCTCACTTGCTTTAGACGGTTGGGAGCAGTTGGGACTCTTGTACGGTTTTCACATTAAAAAAGTAAAATACTATGTATATATATATATTATCCTTATACACCTTTCTTCTTTGATTCGCTCTACATGCCCAAACCATCTAAGCGTCCCTTTCTTAATTCTACTCATTACGCTAACGTCTTATTAACGTCTTGCGATCTTAAATAATAAAAATGGTTTTTTTTTGGCAGTGTGGCATGGAACTGGCAGAGGACGGATGAAAGTAGACTGAATGTTGTAGAAATGAGATCTCTGAGACGAATGTGTTAAAATCAGAAAAACAAGAACGCAAAGCTGATTTAAGCGTAGTGAGCAAGATTAAGAAAGGGACGCTTAGATGGTTTGGGCATGTATAGCGAATGAACGAAGAAAGGAGTGTAAGGAGAATATATGACGCGAATGTGAATGGAAGAAGAAGCCGGGGACGTCCAAGGAAGACGTGGCACTATCAAGTGAATCAAATACTTGAGTCGGGCCATGTCAGAAGTCGGAAAAACAGAAGAGAATGTATGAGACGTTGTATGAAAGTGAATGAAGCAAGAAGTGTATGCCAAGATCGAGTTGTTTGGCGGTCTGTCCTTTCTGCCTACCCCTGCGAGGAAACGGCGTGATGGTTAGTTAGTTAGTTACTTTTTTTTCATGGCACATACTTAAAAAATTAATACAAAACTAAATAAAATACTTCTCATCCATACTAGATATTTACTAAACCTTTAATTTAAAAAAAAAAAAAACACAGAACATTCAGTTTGGATGGGTATTTTGATCCCCAATCCAAAATTCAGTTTTGTACGAAACAGGCACCGCAGCCGTTCCTCTTAACACCAAATATAGAGCAACACCGAAACCGCTCAACTGCACTTAAAACACCTCACCTTAGAATTATAAATAAATAAAAATATCCAGCACATCAATTTAATATAATGTAATTTAATATTTTGTAAATGAAATCCTCAGCACGGGAAATTCCAGTAAGGACATCATTATTTGTTATATCACGTGTAGAGAAAAATTGAACCCGCGAATCCGCAGTTCCGAACAGACGCATTA
>JAHDVE020004834.1:0-16205 GCA_022606495.2 Halesus radiatus | reverse complement strand
TCGGCTGCCACTTCCGTATATACCACAACACTGTATAATGCGCTACAGGAGATGTTTTTAGGATTTGCCACTAATGTAAGATTTTTTCGAAGCAAAATAGAGTTTCTTGACAGGCTTATGTTATCAGTATTTAGTACTTTGATTAAATATAACGTGCTAAAGAAATGCATTGATTTGCAAGAATATCCTGAAATTGTGTCAATTCTCTTTCCAGGGAAATTTATTGATTTGGCCCGAAACTATTTTGTAGATTATGAAATTATCCGATTTTGCTTCTCATGTAAGAATATCAGCAAATTCGTAGCTTATGACGATTATTTTGATGTTGATAATGTCGAAAGGTTGTGTGTTGAGATGGATCAAATATATTTTTCGTATATTATTCCTAAAATAGACGCGGACTGAAAAGAGCATCTGAGGAATCTTGGAGTATAACAAAACAATAAATAACTGGTATATATAACTATTCATGCATCGAAATTTGCGTATATTTGGTAATTAATTAAAATGTCATAGTAAAATACTTTGTATCTGCTTATGTATTTCGTCATGCTAATGCAATCCTCGTGACAATGTAAAAAAGTACTTTGCAAAAGATCGAAATCTTCTTTTGCTACTTGACCTATTTATTAATTCCAAAAAAAACTTGAATGTACCGTCAGGGTGTGATCTAAAAGATTGGAAAAAATGCGAGTTCGATATAGAAATTAAAATTTTTTAAGAAATAATTCGCCATGCGAGATAGAAGTGACTTCCGACCTAAACCTAAAGTAAGGTACAATCTTACTAATGGTCTTATACTAAAATATAAAAATTAACAAGCAGGATAAATACGCTACAGAGCTTTGACACAAAACGTGTAGAGTAAGATAATGAAACTTTAAATGAAATTCAACTGCTTTTATATTAGTTTGCCCTAGACCAAATGGGCTCTGACATCTACTTCATCTAAACGAATTTTTTTCGGAAATCTTTCACATGATAAACGCAGACTTTCGCGAAATTGCCATAAAATGCGAATGAGTTATAGCGAGATACTAATGCCTGGATAGGCTGATGGAAATGGAGAAGACTGACGCCGTTATGAAAATCTAAGAGATCCTGTAGCAAGGGAAAATTTTTCTTGTATGACAGATATTTAATTGGATAAAAAGCAAACAAAAAATTTATATTACTGTCTTGCAGAAATGCAAATCCAAAAACATTACATATGAGAAGCGTAATCCTCGTCTTTATTTATCATTAAACATGGCAAGCCGCATTCCCGTGTTAAGTTGTTCCTAAGTTTTTATGCAGAATAATACGTGTGTCATTCTATATTTTTGATTATACGCCTTTAAGTGCTCAGACCAAATAGGAGAATTAATATAAAGGCTTAGATGTGTAATCATAACAGATTGCAAGCATGTTTCTAGTTATTTTTATTCTATATAGTCGCATATTATATCTGTTTCGCATACAAAATTGCTATTGTAAACACCAAATTTCATGCAAAACAGACTTGTGAATAAATCAATTATAGCAGTTATTTTTTATTTGATTGTTATAGTAGCAGTTTTTATAAATTCAAAAAAAGCTTCCTTTTTACGCATTAAGTCTTCGTAAGTTCCAAATTCATGGCATGACTCACTCTCCAGGTATATAATTTTATCAAACAAAGGCAACAATGATAAATTATGCACAATCATTATAACATTTTTTTTCTTAAACAAGGCTATTGTCTTTTCTAGTATGCACATTTCGGATTCCTTATCCAAACTAGCTGTTGGCTCATCCAGTACCAAAATATCGCCATTTTTTAGCACAGCTCTAGCAAATGCAACCTTTTGTCTTTCTCCACCACTCAAAAACATTCCTCTTTCACCAACATTTGTATTATAACCATTGTTAAGGCGTATAAAGCTTGTATGAACATTCAGTAGCTTGCATGTGTCGTACATCTGTTGTTCTGTACTATTCAGCTTACCGTACATTATATTGTACTTTACTGTATCGTTAAACAATGATGCATCTTGGTTTATATAACTAATTCTATTTCTAAGGGTAGCAAGGTTTAGGTCTTTCATGTTTAGATTGCCATAGTAGATATCCCCACTATACTCGGTATATCCTAAAAATACCTTCAACAGTGTGCTCTTTCCAATTCCATTCTTCCCAACTATGGCTATATTCTCACCATTTTCTATAGTAAAACTTAGATTTTGCATTATAACTTGTTCACCGTAATGTATGCACAAGTTTCTTAGCTCTATTCTATCATTAATGACAAAGTCTCTTATGCCCAAACTCGATTCCGACTTGGGTATTTCTAGTTTGGCATCTACCAATGCACGTGTTATCCTCGAGAAGATGTATCCTGCCTTAAATGATAAAGAGGTGATAGACCGGACAATTGATATATAAAGAAAATATGTAGTAGAGTTCATATTCGTAATAAAATACTTATAAATACCACAGTAAATAACAACAAGCATTTGTAAAGCAAATAATGCGTTTTGATACATGTTAAGTACGTACAGAGTCTTACAAAGCGACACATACGTCTCGCCCGAACTAATTAGCTTGGCATCGTACCTTTGGACCTCCAAATCAATATTATTATATGCCAGCACATTTTCATAATTCTGGAGTGTGTCGTACATTGTGTTAGACTGTTCATTTAACTTTTCATTGACGAGTTTTCGTAATCTATTCCTTCGGATGGTAATCACTATCGTACCATAAACATAAAATGAAAATGTAATGACCATGATAAGCGGTAGAAAATAGCCCAAGTCAACCTGTAGCTTCATTAACGCTAGCGAGAAAAAGACAATGACAGGTAAAACATGGATTATGGATATTTCCAATATATCGCTGACAGCTTTGCTCTTTCTCTCAACCGTGTTGTATATTTCACCGCTTCCTATGTGTGCAAATGTAATATAATCAAGCCCTATATACTGTTTAAACATGTCACAAGCGGACTTTCGATAGGCAATCTGTAAAGGACTGGCAAAAATGTACCCTATCAGTTCGTGTGTTATAACAAACAAAAGTTGTAAAACTATAAACACGGATAGTAAGTACAGCTTAGGACCTTTGTCATCGCTTGTGAATGATTTTTCGATTTTATTGCTGTAGTCTATGGCAAGAATCTCGAAGAGACTTGTCAGTATGATCAGTGTTATGATTGGCAAGATTACATTTCTGACTGCGCGGTCCTTTATTGCGTATCGAAAGAAAATTTGTTTGAATACTTGGATGTGTGAAATTTCCTTTTTCATGTTTAGGGGAGCTTATTTTACAAAAAAACAAATGATTGTAAGAAATGATTTCAAAAAAGTATAGCAAAATATAAATCATGCCATTAATCCAAAATAGTCGTAGCCTTATTACAATAACAAGTGTACTTTGTTATAGGACTTACCGTTATAAACATTATAATTTACATTGTATCCCTGTTTATAAGATGCTAAATACAATTTGCTTATCCCTTATTGAATTTTGCAAAAACTATATGTAGAAATAGAGAAATTTGCTAAAATGTCTATTCACTTTGACGATATGCAGAAAAGAATAAAGTCGGTACATGTTTTTTTCAAGCTTGCAATTGTCAATGTAGTGCCAATATGCTTATCTACTTATTGTCAGACCGGCCCTTCGATGATTTAAAGTGCCGAAGAGGCTGTTTCTATCCATTTAAATGATAGTGCAACAAAAGAGTAATTTATTTATGGGTTCTTTTAGCTGTTTTATATTATTCTTTGGAATTTAGGTCAGGCTCCTCTGTTACCATCAGTCTATTCATAACATCATCTACCTCATCAATTCCTCTTCCGTCTTCCTCTTCGCCTCTGCGATAGTCTAGGGAGATGCTCTCAAGCGTCTTTTTAATAACTCTTGATTGGATGTATGCTTCGATTGTGGGTGTTAGATCTAACGCCTTTGCATATCCACTGTGAAATGTCGTTACCAACCCATCCCAGGTCATGACGTATGGTATTATCCTAGTCTTGCATTTATACATTAGTCCAAGCTATAATAGTGCAACAAAATATTTACATTTAGCCATCAAATTAAAACAAATCGTTAAACACGAAGAGTGCCTTTAACACTCAAATAATCAGAAAAATTTAGTGCGCAAAGCCAATTACAAGCAACTACATTTGAGTGCGTTATACGCGGCAAAATATTTTTCGTACCTTAAACAGACAACATCTTTCGAATATTTTTTTGGCGCAATTTTAGATATTACGCGATGTCTAAAATCTAGTCAGCATAATATAGACCGTATGTTTGTAAAACTTATAATTAGATTGATTTTATGATCCAAAAATGAATTATCAAGCCCTTACTAAAGATTTACGGTGTTTTCTACATTACTCCAGCTAATACATGTCATTTTGCACGTAATTCACAGTCTATGCAAAATATGAACTTACAAATAATAAAGCGGCAGGGCCGCATACATCTATTAGTCCCGCCTTTACCGCTATGCAGAAATTTTTACAAGTCAAAAGCTAGTAAAAAATATAAGGTAACAGTTTATTAATTTACGGTTCATAGTGTTCCATGTTTATATTGCGTCAGGTATAGCACTTCTACTTGCTTCATCTCCACATAGCTTCATAATCGCCTCAGTAATAAAATACTATAAGGAAAATGTTTATTTGATTTTTTTTTATCCCTAATTTGTCACTAAATTGCCATTACCAAATCAAAAACATAACGTAAGCTCCAGTTTCGTAAAAAAAACTTATTATTCTCGCCAAATTTTACTTAATTAGATAATCCATCTTCCCTTGTTATATCATGCAAATTCTTGACTGGTTCATTGTGCCGCTATAAAGCTGTTTTCTCATCTATCTAGATCCAAGAAAGTTACCAAGGACAACAATACAAAGGTATATATCCAGTTAATAGTACGAAGGAATTTAATAATGCCATATCCCGCGACTATTGACGGCACAATGCGAGAGGGGTAAGAAGAGATGTAGCTGCTGTGGAGGCGCGCGAAAAATTAGCGGCACATCTAAGGGCATTAGAAGGGAATTTATTATTTGATTGCTATTTAAATGGAACCAAAGCCCTCCTTTTCAATTTTTTTTTATTTAAATTGCTAAATAAACGTTTAGATAAAGGCCGTGAAATGTGGGTTAAGATTTATCAGTAAATATTACAACATTTACTATTCTGATGATGATTTTGACCAATAAATGGAAGTATTATGCTTCTTTAAGCCATTTTTAATAAAATGGTGCCAGGGCAGATGCACCGCTCATTTTGTAGATTAGTTTTTTGGAGATTATTTGCAAATGCACATGAAGAGATATAATTATATATATTAGCTCAAAGGTTATGAGTCGAGTAACTTTACATTTTGAGGTATTTTTCTTCAATGATTCCTAGAGAGACAAGATCTTACTAAGTTCTAATCTTTGCACTGATAAAGAAATATACTGATGAGAGTTAACTAAAAATAGTAATTTTGTCAAAGTTGAATTTTTTTACAATTTCCACTCTCATTACATATTTCGAAAACCCATAAAGGAGTAATGTTTATAATTCTTGAATCAACAAATATAAAACAAAAAGGTTTTCTGTCTTTGTTTAAGACTTACAAGTTCAAATGTACAATAAGAATCGACACAGTCATGTTTAATGAATTTAATCTGAAGGCCAAGGACGGTCTTATTGGATATGCTATTGAAATACCAGACTTATCGAAACAGCTTGAAATATGTCTAAACATAGATAACAAGAAGGACAGCTACTTTATGGATATCGTAGTCGCAAAACACAATGTAAAAATAAACAACAGCAGATTTAAGGGAGTTTTGAATGTCGCAATTGTCAATACATGTTTATTTGTAGAACTGGAAAATAGAAGTCTTTTGCAGAAGGGATGGCCACTTATCAAATATCATTCTAAGGCTATAAAATCAAGTGCATCATACTATGCTACAAGACAAACGTATTATCGTGTCAGGTACTACATCGATTCTGCGACAAACAAAATGACATGGGAAAGAAAAGTGGAGATTCCGAACGGAAATTTGCCGGCGGGTTGGAGCACAGGCATTAGTAAGAAAGGAAATGTCTACTATATCAACCACAATAAGCATTATACACAATGGGAGAATCCATTCGAGAGCAAGTATATGATTGAATTGGATGCTCGCATGCTTCAGTATAGATTGAATGTAGAAGGATTGAATATATTGAATCTTCTTGAATTTGCCAAATACAAAATATATGCAAAGCGCTTTTACGGAATACAGTCAACAGCAAAGTCGTTACTTAATGCAAATAAGGATGACTTGACAAAGCAGCCAATGATTGCATTTGAAGATGAAATTGGAGAGGATTACGGCGCACTGTTGAGAGAGCTATTTCACAATATATCACTTGAACTTATTGGTGATGAGAGACTTAAATCGATAGGCGTTGTTTATGATGTCAGAACTCTTGAAGAACGGAGGTATGAATGTACAACAAAAGATGATTTTGAAAGGCACATGAATGCAACAACACTTATTGACGAAAATCTTAGAGATGAGCAAGCATTGGCCAGAAATAGTCCAAACATTCTCGAGTCGTTATTTAACTTGCATATAAACGCAAATCAGCAGAGGGATCGAAGCGGCAGGTTTCAACAGACTTCAAGCACCATACTTATAGCAGACACTACAGACGCATCATTTTACAATGAAAATAATGTTGGAAAAAACACTTTGTGTGACAGAGACTTTTTTACTTATTTGGGCATTTTCGTAGGAATGGCTTTTGAGCAGGAAGTGAATATATCGATCGACTTTTCGTTTGCATTCTACGAGAATTTAGTAAGTAGAGAATTCACGCTCAGCCAAATACAGGATTTACAGCTTCAGTCAAGTTTATTGTATATTTTGAAGAACGATATCAGTAATGATAATATCTTGGATGACAATGGTAAACTTGTGACTGAAGAGACAAAACAGAAATATGTTGCAAAGATGATAAACCACATACTCTTTGAATCCAAAAAACAGGAGTACGACTGGATACGCGAAGGGTTTTATCGAATTGTAATACCCGAGTTTCATTGCTATTTTTCTGCAAGAGACGTTGTCAATATTTTAGGGGGGAATGAAGAGTTGACCTTTGAAATGATACACAGCACGGCTATATTGCTTTCTTGTTCCGAGGAAGACCCAGAGGTTCAGTACCTTTGGAATGTCCTAAAAAGGCAGGATGAGCGTTTTTTGCGTAAATTTTTACAGTTTCTATCTGGATCCGCTAGTATACCATTAGCATCTATGCGGGGCAAATCATATCAATGGCATCTTGAAGTTGTTAATGATAAGAATGCTTTTATTAGGGCTTCTGCGTGTATTAAGAAGCTTTTTATAGGTAAATATGATAGTGAGGAAGACTTTGAGAAGTATCTTATGTATTCTATCTATAACACAGAAGGATTCCACAAGATGTAATGAAACAAATAAAAATGACGCGGTAAAAATTAGATTTTATATTATTATCTCTTATGATTAGGACTCCAAAAACTTTATGTGTATAAATAATTTTCTAAACAACTGTTACGATGTAGCATTTTCTTTGTACCTCTGTGATAGAAATAAGAATGTTTTTTCACGCAACATAATGAAACGAATACTTTCATAAATTTTGTAATTTCTGCTCTACATATAGTTACTCTGCAGGAAATCACTTATAGCTACGCTGTATAGTAAATAAAAAACAAAGTCGTGACCAGATAATTGTGTCAAATACATTTAGTACGAATTAATCCGGTCAACCACTATTTTTTCATTGAGGTTTGACAAATTGAATCATAGTCAATTACCCCTCAGATGAAATCTTTTGAGCTAAGCATCAAAAAATTAGAAAACGAAAAAAGGTTGCTTATAACCATTCCACAAAAACTAAATACTCTTTCACATCCACTCACACTGACAAGAGACGAAGTAGAAGAACTCGAACAAGAAACAAAATATAAAAGGAAAAGTGAAATTATTGAAATAGAAGATGAAAGCTATAAACAGCTAAAAGAAGCAGAAAAGGCATCCTTACTTATTACAGACTCGGAGCAACGCGCCTTTACAGGTCGCTTACAAGACACAAGAGTGTCAGACATAGATATTGGAATCAGTAATGATCAGACATACTTTGTATTTATTAATACTGGCAATACATTCAAAGTAGTGCCTGTTACGCATTGGTATAGATTTGCACATAAGGCAAGTTATGACATATTGACAATTGAAGAGGCGGAACAAAGGATGGCGAAAAAGACTGATGATAAATGGATTATGCATAAGAGACGAGATACAAAGGAGATGGCTGATAGGGATATTGATTTTGAAGAGACCTTTGACGATGATGATGGAGAGGATAATGTGCAAATTCTGGAGGAAGATGAAAAAGAACTTGATAATGCGGGTGAAGAGCTAGACAAGCTGGTCAGGAATTATGAGAGGGAGAGCAGTGATGTTGAAAGAGAAGTTGAAAAGGAGGTTAAGAAGGTTGTTAAGGATGAGCTGAATGAGATTACAATTAGGGAGTGTTTTATACGTCAGCCAATCTCAGTTAAGGATTTATTGAACCAAATAAAGAAGAGGTATGCGATTGATTCTAAAAACAAAGGTTTTATAAGAGATTTTGTAAAGAATAATTGTGACCACAAAGTTAATAAAGAGACAGGTGAGAAGCTGATATGGATAAAGAATTAAAAGTTGTTAGTTTTTGTCTGTACATTACAGTTAAGCAATCTCTGTATCAGCTTTTGCTCATTTGTATCCTTTCAATTTGTTTAAGTCAATATCAATGAATCCTTTAGATTACTTTAGATTATATGACTAAAAAATATCCTGCGTTTTTACCTAGATGTAAACATAGAGAATTGCTATACAAATTGAGCAGATATTGATACGTTATCATATTATGGAGACTGCCAAATCTTTATTTCTCCCGAGCAATTTATTTATAAGGTATTTTTTATTCCCATAGATGACGATCGAAGGGTAGAAGAACACAATTTGACCTGATTGCAAATACGTAGTATCTGAGATGGTATATTACTAAAAAAACAATGTGATGACATGGGATGGGATAGTTACAAACTTACACAGACATTACAGAAAAGAACTTAAGATTGACAACCGAGTCGGAGCATATGTTAGGCTAGAGCGGTGAAGTCGAAGCCAGGTAAAGAGCTTTTGAGACGGGATATAGCAGCATATGGATGGAAGTGGGGATGTAAAAGTTTGAGGTGACTGTATGCCCCCATAATGTTCGCAAGCAAATCAAAAGAGTGAAACTAAAATATGTTCAACAAACTTTAACTGTGTTTTCCTTTAGTATAATCACTTGGATTTAATTTGAACACGTCTATAAATGTTACCTACTATTCACCAAACCGATAGTATTACAAGAAGCGCCAGTACCTGGACAACCCTGCTTATTTTTGCTTTAACATATATGGAAATAGACTAAAAATTATGACTCATATAGCTGCATCCACAAGTTGACAATTTTGGACACTTAGAGGTTATACTTGCGCCTAATGATTTAAGTCTTTTCTGTTTTCTCAAAAAACTTCCTTTGCTTATGAATTCTATTTGTAGCAAAACACATCTTAAAGTCATGTTGCTTTCACCTGTCTTCCTTATAAGCATGATTGAGAAATAATCCGCTTGTGCTTTACTTATTTATCTGGCAATAATACAGTATTGCCTTGCTTCTTTACAGAATTATAGATACTTATGGGCAATTGCCGCAATTTTTATTTGAACCTCTAAATTCCAGATCTGTCGGTGCAAGCCATATTTATGCTGCAGAGTCCCGGAAAGGACCATAAAAGACTTCTGCGCCTATTCTTCTATACAAATGAATTTTTCTCGTTGACGTTGAGGGCCTTTTTACAATCGAGATTTTTTACGTTTTAAATGCCAGTATGTTCTATATATTATTCTGCTAATTAAAATTACAAGCCGATCACTCAACCGTTAGATGAGACCCAGTTTATTACAGTATTAATCGAAAGAACCAAGAACGGAGATTTTGTGCTATTCTGTTGATATAAAAAACCCTATAAAAATTAATAAAAACCATGGCTAGGTTTTTCCTCGTGTTCTTGAGTTTATATTTTTATGCTTGCAAATTAAATATTGATAGTTAAACTATTCTCTTTTACCCTTATTATGAGTACAAAAAAAACAAATAAACTCCTCGAGATACTAAAAGGAAATCAAAAATCAGAAAAGGTTGTATATGACAAGGGATACGTGAAGAATAAAAATAATGAAGATGTTAATAATATAGACGACTTCACAATTGATGCTTGGTCTATAAATTGCTCCACAATCCATAGTGCCACGTCTAATGATACTTTGGCATATATTACTGACAATAACCACCTTAACGTAATTGTTAATAATAAGCTAATTGTTTCTTCTACCTTATCAAAAACATACACAAAGATACAAGTATGCAAATTTGAAGATATATATATCTTTTTACGAAACGAAGAGGGTGTTCGAGTGTTTAAAATTGGTGCAAGCAATAAACTTGAAGAATTTGCAACCATTAAATATCAACTTGAGGATATAACAATTGTTGAAGGGGAAGATAGTTTCTACTGCTTCATAAATGAAGAAAACATACATAGTGTCTATAGGTTTGCTATAATATGCAAGAAGTTTGTTAATACACTCGTTGCAAGCTTTAAAACTTCTTACGTACAAAGTAAAAAGAGGCTCTTTGTATTCGATGACCAATGCTACTTTTTGAAAGATGATAAATTGTGCAACATATCAGATAAAGATGATATATTGGATGGAGATGCTGTCTATGCCTTTCAAAATCGAAAATTAGTTATTAAGGAAAAAGGTAATTATCTTTTTTTGTCTCTCACGGGAACCGGCTTGACGTATTTTATATCAAGGACTGAAGGTACGCAAATAAAGGTTTACAGGGATCTCCTATTGCTATATAACTGCGATAATGTTGCAATATACAAAATTGACAGTAATTTACAGCTAGAAAAAACACTCTTAGTTCTGGGAAGTAAATATACCGAGAAGATTAATAAGACCGAGCTTATTTTCCACGACAATGCATTGCAATTTTACATATTTGGCAATTATACGCAAATGGAAAATTTGAAAGATAATATTAATGATTCTAAGATTTCCAAATTTAATCATTTAGAAAAGAACCCAGAAAAAATGCATACAATGACAACAAACAATAATGAAGTCCGAGATGATGCTATTGAAATGCAAGAGCACGCAGTGGAGTTCAAAGAAGGGAGTATTGAGTATTTACAACAGAGGATTGAGAGACTTATCATTGATGTCGATGCTCAGCGAAAACTAAACGATGAGGAGAATAAAGAAAAGTTTGCTCAGTACCTCGATGTTGTGAACAATCACATAAATGAACATCTGATTAAAGGCATTGAAACCATGGTTAGAAAGGAGATCAAGGCGGGGATAAGTAACATAAAGAAAAATATACTGGATTCTTTACAGGTATTGGATGAACAAATTGATCTTGTTGCTACAAAAATTACTGGGCTGAATCAAGGACAGGCATCAACATGTGACAGCACAACAACCGAGAACATCGATGCATTTAAAACTGCATTGACATATGAGATAATGCCGGTTGTCAAAAGTTGTTTTAATGAAGCTGTGATATTTGCAATTGACAGTGGTGACACAGATCTTCTTTCTTTTCTATTGGATAAGCTATCGGCTACAAATATTGAAAGCTTAGACATACAATTACAATTTTTATTGATAGTAAAATGTTTTGGTCTTTGCAGCGAGGAAGCAGAAAATGATAGTAAGATAAATTGCCTTACCATTTTGATAATGAACCTGGATGTAAATGAGCTGAAACAAAGTAATTTGCCAGAGCTGATTGAATTGTTTGATGAATTACGAAAAATTGAGTGTTTTGGACAGAGCAACTTGAACTTGATTGTTACGATGCAGCGAAGACATGCAATGAAACGATTGAATAAAAAAGCTTAAAAAACTTATAGTAGCAAGAAATTGTATCATAATTGTATGTGTCACGCCATCTGTACATATTTTTTTTCTTTGAGTATTTAGAGGTTGTTTTTGCATGATAAATTGCAAAAGGCGGTTTTTGTGTTAGTCAACTTCCCAACAATATTTCTTTCCGTCTTTGAACTGGTTCGGACCACCTCCTCATTTGCATGTGTCTAGAACACTGTTTTTATTCGAGCATATCTAAACCGGTTAGTTCAGTACCCTTCATTCCTCTGGCTTCTTTGATCGAATTTAATGCTTTCAAATAAATTCTTTGCGACAGTGCCGATTTCCGTCCATTGTATTTTTGCCGATACATACCACCCCCCCTTACCATAATTGTGGTATCCTTATTGTTAAACTAGATTTTGATACGATTCAATATATTTTTTCTAATTGTGTATAAATAATTCTCATCACATATAGTTTAATATTCGAAAAATTCCCTATATCAATTTGTGCAACTTCGCTCCCCTGCCTCTTACATATCTGCATCCTCATCGCGCAGTCGTATAACGGCCATTATAAAGACATTCTTGTTGATTGTCCCATCCTCAAAGTTTCTTTTGTACTCGAGAGAAATGGCCTTAAGTGTCTATATACAAGAATTGAATATATCTCAATGTCATTTTTACGCTTAGTTCTTTGATTTGGCTTTTGTCAAATTTGGTTACAGTCCCGTTCAATTTATCACATCTTACTAAAATCGGCCTATTGGTAAGTTGCTATAGTAATTTTTTTTGGTCATGCTTGACCTTTGCAATCTCCCTCTTATCCAACAGCCTTTTTATGACATCATCTACCTCATCTATTCCACTTGCGCCCTCATCTTCCCTTTTGCGGTAGTCCAGAGTGATGCTTTTAAAAGTTAATCTAATAACTCTTGATTGGATGTATGCCTCAATAACTGGTTTTAGATATTAATTCCATTATATACCCACTATGGTATCGTGACAGGGCCAGCTTAAGTCTTGACAAATGCCACTATTTTCCTTTTGCATCCATGCATTAAGCCAAGTTCGTTTGCTAGCAGGTCGTATTTCCACCTTTTCCATCTTTGCACCAAACAAATTATCACAAAATCGTACAATTTATAAGTATGGTTAGGAAATTGTCGCAAGCATAAACAAAAATAATCTTACGATGTGGACAAAAATACCTTAGTAGTTTAATAAATGTAAACCAAGCACAAAAAAAGGATCGTAGGCACGGGAAATGCCAGGCTAGGATTTTTAAGAATTTAATCATAATAGGTAAATATCAAAGTTTACGTTGTTTTTTACAAATATGTATGATCATTTTGAGGCTGCTTAAGCGAAATAAAACTAATAATTGTATGTAATGTTTTAGAAAATACTTGCCGGCATTACCTGAGACAGGAAGTTATCAGCAACTTTGTTGATCACCGTTAAGGCGCTTGAGATAGGGGGCAATATATCGAAATTAATAGACGCAATGAACTCTAATTTATACTTCTTGGTCTAAAGTTCTAACATCTAGAATATTACAAGGAAGGTGGCAGAAGGAGTAAACTAGAGGGTGTTATACAAATTGTGAGCGAAAAGCCATTCGGGCTTGTAAGAACAATGATAAAAAATGAACAACGAAAATACCAATGTCACGAAAAGCGTCATGTGATAATATTTCACTTGACGCTACATTTGACTGAAGAGTCGATTAAATGAAAAAGTCAATTGATGATCTTCACATCACATCAGCTAAAGAATAGTCTGCAAATGAGGCATATTTCTAAAATTGAAAGCTTATCAATAATATTTTGGACAAAAATGGTTTGAGAAAAATCTCGAGAAATAAACGATACAACCCAATTGAGTTGTCAAGCTTCTTTAAATTATAGTCAAAAATAGCGCAGCCGCCGAAAATATTTTGAGAGTATCTGGAGCTCACTACCTTTCAAAAGATTTAACCAGTAAGGCGCGAAGAAATGCGGAATCAATATAAGTGTGTTGGATGTCAATAAAATTTGCTCATTATATAAAGGCTACATTTGAAACACCCTCGGTGGCCTATTCCGGCATGTGTCGGGAAATGCATTGTGAATTATCTGAAGAGCACAGGGAGTTTGAAAGAGATAATTGATAGCTTTTCGTGATTGTTGCATTCCATTGATTTAGGCGCAAAGTTTCCATTGCGGTAAATAAAAGGAAGAATTAATTGCATGGATTTTGTACCCATAAAAATGGACATTGATGGCTTGTGTGCAGTACTTGGCCAAACATTATTCTGTACTGATTTTATGAACACTAAATATCTCCCAGTAATTTACTAATATTTTACATCAGTGACTTGTTTAAAATTGTCAACCGATAGAACAAGGTGGCAAATGATTATAAAATTCATGTGCAGTAACATAGTCTCGAATCATTGTTTGTTCTTTTTTTATATTAACTATTTTAATTGAATATGCATAAAATTGTTGATGATACGCATTGAGCTTGCCATATAAATTATCAATTGTATCTTTGAGGACAAACACTTTTGCAATATGGACACTTTTTATTTGTTGGAATAGAAGCATAGACATGTTATATCCTGTAAGTGGCCCTGATTTGCATTAAGTCGAGTTGCAAATATCCTACAGGGATGGTGAAAACGACTTTGGCGAAATTTATTAAATATCAATACTTAAGCAAAAATCACTCTGTTCTACCAAAACGTGATGATATGGGATGGGATAGTTACAAACTATCATAAACAGTATAGAAAAGAAATTGGAATCGACAACAGAGTCGAAGCATATATACAGTCTAGAGTGCTAAAGATTACTTTAAAAGCCTCTCTATGGAAGCTCAAAGAGGAGGTTTGGAATTAGATGAGTAAAGCCTCGTGGGAAAATAGAGATTGACAGCAGTCAATGATGTCAGTCGTGGTATTGAGACGACTGCTTGTGACAAACTGTAAATCAAATAAGAACTATACACCAATAAATAAGATACGTCTTCCAGCAAAACGGAGATAAAAGATTTTCAAGCATTATCGAAAATGGGGATGCATAATCGAACGCTGCTGCGATGATCTATGATTTGATAATGGTTTAATGATAAAACCATTTTTTGTTGCAAAATGTTTATATTGCAACAGGAATGATTTTTATTGCAAGTCAGTGTTAGCCAAATATACGCTATAAAGTATATATCTATAAGGGAGTACTTTTGCGGTATTTGTCAATGTTCAGATAATGCGGCTATGGAAAATAGCCTGTGCTTTTGATTTTTTGGCAAAAAAAACTTACACGACTGTTCATTCTCTAAAATAAACCGTGTGAAATTTACATGTCTTCAAATAGCTGAATCTAAATTTTTAATATCGAAGTTAATTAAAGAAGTCAAAATGTCTAACAATTTAATCCAAATTTCACCCACTGTTTTCTCTTCCAAATTTTTTACTTAAATCATCTACCACAATTAAAAATCGATTTATTAAGTCTTGGGTATTACCAATCATTTGTCTTGAAGTGACGCCACCATACTGACCATTTGGACGTTGTGTTATTTTTTTGAAAGTCAGCACCATGTCATAAAAACTAGCATGGCTCGATTAAACTTGCAAATCTTTACTTATTATTTTCTAATATTGAAAATGCATTAGGCCATATAGTTTTTACACTTCAGCAAATTTGAGGATATAGGACATTTTGACAAAACAGAATATAAATATTAGATACTGCAAATTTAATGAAAAAGGCTAGGTCAATATAGGACAACTGCAATTATGTATTTAATATTGCCATGCATTAAGACTACCTAAATATATTTTGAGCAGCTTTTCCATGTAAAGACGATTAATTTGTTTCAATACGTAATGCCACTATAGATCTAAACAACAGAATAATTTTAAATTCAAAACTTAAGATTATTCACGGCTAAAAAGATCATAATAATGTCAGCTTGTGTCAGATTTCTAGTACTATTTTAATAAGCAGATTGTGTCAAAAAACACCCCGCAAGGGACTCGAACCCTTGACCTGTAGGTTAAAAGCCTATCGCTCTACCGACTGAGCTAGCAGGGCTCTATAATAAAAAAGCCATGTCTGTGTTTATGTCCCATATATACTGGTTTTAAATCTTCATAGCAAGATGCCTATGTATTCGTTAACTTGCAATTTTATTTGTCGAGGAACCCTATTAGCATTGGCTTACTAAA
>JAHDVE020004833.1:0-116858 GCA_022606495.2 Halesus radiatus | reverse complement strand
CACATGCATAACTAGTAACCAGTAACCATCCATTACTGCATACTCGTAGATGCGGATATTTGCGTCTGCGCTTATAGAAAAGCTTCGCTGTAAGGCGGTAATGGCTTTGACTTAGGACCCAGAGGTCGCAAGATCAAAAACAATGAAGATTTTCTCATAAAAAAACGTCTTCAGTCCATCGTTCTTAGGGCGTAGTAGCGGTATAACAGGTTCTTCCCCTTTTATATCCCCTATTCCAACTCCTTCCATCTCACATCTCACAACACACAACACCCTCCAATTTGGGATGCCATAGTCTCATAGGCTCGGGACAGTGGGATTGATGCAAAATGATAGGGGCGTTTTTTTACAAACAAGTCTCACATCACTTTTTGCATTGGCTAGAAAAATAAGTCCGGAGTTTTTTTCAATATGAACGGAGTATTGTATACAAACACTACACTTTTTATGTTTTCAATAATATTATCAAGATTCATAAAAACACATGTATTCATTTAACAGACGAGACCACCATGATCTACTATTAGAACTTGTACAGTGTTTATTGCGTATCGTAACACTGTTATTATTTGATTAAGTGTAAACAGAACGCCCATGTTACAGAAAACACATGTGTGAAGAAAGTGTAATAGAAAAATGTGGTTTTCATGAAAGAAGGTTCCAAATATATCCAGACTATTAACCGGAAATTTGTTTGTCGAAGCAGAAAATTCTTATATATAGCTGATTTTGTCAGAATTTTTTAGGTCAATACAATTTTTTTAAGCGTCAGAACTATCGCGGAGATTTTAACCGTTTTAACAGCTTTAACAGCTATTGATCATTTGTGTTATTAGTAAATAAATATGATAGTAACTAAAAATGCAATAACTTGGACAAATATCAACCAAACTTAATGATTCTTTTTGATATAACGTAAGAAGAATCGTATCCCATGCATCTAATTAAAAACTAAAACTAGTAAATGTATAGATAAAAAAAAAAGAAAATTATGTCGCTTCACAACTGTGTATTCCCGTGCAAGGTCATGTAGTTCCGTCTTACAGCGGGCGTATATGAGGAAAATTAACTTTCTATTCGCATTCTAATATTGCCATGGTCAATAATCGCACTTCCGTCAAAACTGTCTCCATTTATCAGATCTAAGGTCTCATCATTCGCAGTGTCGCCGTCCTTTGATACATCGTCTGCGATAGAACTAAGATCCGACATGGTGAAATATATCGTTTTAATTTATTATAACAGGTCAAACAATATATATAGTTTACAAGATATACGCCAACTGCAATACACCGCTCTCAAATGGAACACGTGCTCTTGTAAGGATCAACAAACGCATACTGAAGAACGCAGCGCCATAGTGCTGCACCGCACTCTAACGGTTAACTACCCAAAAAGCGCAACAAAATAAACTAAATTCTTTATTAAATATATTTTTTAATCGTTCAATACGAAACAAATATTTGGGCAAAATGGGTTGAACCCTTAGAGTAACAATTACTCCAAGGTTGAACCCTAAAATCCTAGACGTACACATGAGAATTGACATAGAATAAATTTTGTTATATTTATGAAGATATTTTAATGAAAAATTCTTTGAGGATATACCTATTTGTCTATAAAATATATTCTCTGTTCAATTATCGTATTCTTTTCCCCTGGTCCCAACACTAAATGAAACATGTATAGCCTTGTTTTATCACTCCTTTATTCCTGTGAATTGATACTAAACTATCAATCATTTCTGTCTCCGGGGAGAAGCGATGCTTTGCTATGTTTTCCTTAGACAGAACGATTGGCTTTGTCGCGTGAACTTTATCTTATAAATTTTAAAAAAGACACCTTATTTAAAAGGTCATCTGCTGGCAATAAGGAACTCCTGTGCAATTTTTCATTTTTTTAAATCAATAATGAGGTGCAAACTTAAATAACAGCGTATTCCTTTTTTCCAACGTTAGTTTTCTAAGTTAAAATAATTTTCAAAGTTTCAATTTTTCAAAGCCCAAAACGCTCCAAGCCTATGGCCGGTCGGTTTTGATCAGTTTTGAGGTTAGAATGTCAAATGTCAAAAAAGGATGAGCTTTACCGTACATAATTTTATATTATATTCACAGTAAACTATAACTAAACATAAATAATAAAATGTGTACCTTTTTTAGAAACTTTAAGTCAAGGAAAAATAATAGTATTGAGCATTAATATTATCATAATATCCGTATGGATAATTGGTTTGGTCTTGAATACTCTAATTTATTTCACTAATAATAGTTTTTTTTTTATATTGAACAACAATTATAAAGCTTAAAGTCACCCAAATTAAGTTTAAATTTCGCCAAAAAAAACATTTTTAAAATACAAAACAAAGGAGAAAAATTAAAATGTTCATACGAATCCGCACAGAATGCGCACGTGACGTCAGATGATCCAAATGGAATGGTACCAATATAAAAAAGGTGTTTTGATGAGATGATTTTTTAATCACTTTTAAATAACGATTTATAAATTCTACGTCTAATTATAGATAATAAAAGTTATATAATGAGAATCGGGGTTTTCTGATATATATGAATACATATTATATACCGTCATAGTAATTATAATTCTACTGCCTTTATTACCCACCTATTGCGCTGAAACTAGCTACTTACACAGTATCTACCTTCTCACTTCTTTTTATACTTATGTTATTATATTATGCACTAAACTACTTCTTATACTCTTTTGTACAACCTGCTGTTATAATGTAACCACAGGATAAACTATTATTCATTGTGATAATTACGCTGCAACTACATACTGTTATATTGTATCTACTTACTTCTTTTACACCTATTTATTATTTTACGTGTACATTATTCTATTCCCCTGTAAAACTGTGTGATAAATGTATCAACATGTGAAAGCCTTCTAGGCGTGAATAAATAAATAAATAAATATTTTTTAGCCATTATATTTTTTATTCGAGTACCTTATTGAACAAGACATAATTCATTGTGCAACATTTGCAAGTTTCCATTACAGTTATCAGTGTGAATGGAATCTTATTACAAACGTTTGATCGAGCCCTAAAGATAATATTATAGGTGACAGTCCGACATCTACTGCAAGACGTAAATGACACATTCCTGTCTGGCGACTAGACTTGGCTAAGTGGGACGATTTCCCCGCATGATGCGGCAAGCCATAAGTACCTACAACATAAGACAAATAAGAGTAAGAACTAGAAGAATGATAAAGAAAAGTACGATATAATTGTAAGTCCAAAAAATATGGTCGACCATTAATTATTGAGAGGGAAATAAATAGTGATGCATTTTAACGAAAATAATGTAACCTAATTTGTTATCATAAATTTGATTTAGCAGGCTAACAGGCAAATCATTTTTAATTTTAAATACGAACTTTTCATCCCAGCACATTATATACTTATATTAATATATACCTACTTATTAGTCTTTTTTGTGACACTTAAACATCATTCTATTTAAAATGTCGATGATTTCAAAAGACACTCATATAAGTAAGTGGCCGTTTGAATGTTTTTTTTTCTTTACAACATTTCATGTTAAGAAAAATAGCAACAATGCCTTTAAAGTTATTTGATTACTAAAATAGCAACAATGTTTTTAAAGTTATTTGATTACTAAAATAGCAACAATACCTTTAAAGTGATTTGATCACTAAAATAGCAACAATGCTTTTAAAGTTATTTCATTACAAAAATAGCAACAATACTTTTAAAGTTATTTGATTACTCTTGAGTAATCAAATAACATAATCAATTACTTGTAGCAGCAATGGTTTTAAAGTTATTTGATTACTAAAATAGCAACAATACCTTTAAAGTGATTTGATCACCAAAATAGCAACAATGTTTTTAAAGTTATTTCATTACAAAAATAGCAACAATACTTTTAAAGTTATTTGATTACTCAAGTAGCAGCAATGGTTTTAAAGTTATTTGATTACTAAAAAGCACGGGCGGTTCGTGGCATTTTGGTGTACTAGAAGTGCTAAGATGGAAAAAACCGGCATTATTAATGTTGCTGTAGCGGAAAACATTTATTTTTATTTTTTATTTTTTGGAACGAAGATTTTTAATTGATCAAATTGAACCCCCTAGCAAAAACATTTTCATGCAATTTTTTTTTTCAAAAAGTGGGTAAATTTAAGTAAGAAGGGAAACCCTTAGGAGATTATTTAAGTAAATATAATAGCTAAAATAGTAAAGGTCACTTGGGCTGAAATATCACTAAATTGCCAATGTAAATGCTATATTCTTAATACATATTCAAAGTTTCTTAAAACTTAAGACTAAGTCGCATCGGAAAGATAATAATTATAGGACTTCGTTTTTACAATAAAGAAAGGTCGAAAAAACACTAGTAATAAAATTGTACGAATTGATACCAAAGTTAACGAAAGGCTTATTCGTCTCTTTTACGTAGGAACTATCCTCGGGAGATGCCATAAATACAGCAGAACGGGAGATATCGAAGATGGTTCTCTCGAGACCAACAACATCAGCAAATTGATTAGAGCGTGAAGTTCACAAGGGCCCGAGGGTGTTGACGATAAAATACTATCATTGCATGTTCATTTGATGCCGTATCATTGGTTGGTGTCGATATTGAAACGAAAACGGGTAGTTATTTATTTTTAAGAAAGACAATAAAAAGTTTCATAAATACACTTGCATGACACTAGGTCACACTTCTTGTTCTTAGTCATCTCGCCAGGTTTCACATAGTCAGCTCGCCTTAATGCGATTGTGGATCAGAGGATGCTCTGGACCATAATTGGACCACAATTTCTTTGAGTGTCCTATCAATGGCCAATTTCCAAACTTTATGCATGAATTGGCAAAACTTAAAATTGATTTCCCTACCAGTATTCCCTGCTTTCTAAGTCTCAACTCCCCCCAAATGAACAAACGATTAGCAAAATATATTTATAAAAATGGCATTAAAATTTAAGTCATTGGGGATTAAAAACGCATAAAGTTACACAGTGACTTATTTGCTTCAATTTTATTTGTCAAATATTATATCCTGTTTAAAAGCAATCTGTACTATAAAGATCTAACTGATTAAACATTACCAAGATCGCCCTTAATGGGTGAAAGCCATAAAAAAAGAAAGCAAACAAAGCAAGACAA
This sequence comes from Halesus radiatus, assembly GCA_022606495.2. Taxonomy (NCBI): domain Eukaryota; kingdom Metazoa; phylum Arthropoda; class Insecta; order Trichoptera; family Limnephilidae; genus Halesus; species Halesus radiatus. The sequence continues at coordinate 111,700 of JAHDVE020004833.1, read as the reverse complement.
ACATTCCAGGGTTACCAATAACCTTACAATGTTTGAAAATCTCCTACTACCATCGCACAACAGCGGAAGATGTTGATAGTGTCGTGATGGAGGGCTTAGGCAGTCGAAGAATTAAACTCACGATGCCTGGATGGGACCCAGACGCGATGCCAACTCAGCCACTGACCGGTCGATTTGTTTGATAGATTCCACTATCTTAACGGACGGATAAGTGTATATAATAATAATTATTCATTAATTCTGGAATATGGGTAGGTTAGTGCAGTCCCACACATCCCATAAAGAATATACAAATAACATAGATAATATATTATATATTCATAAAAATGGAAATCTAAAGATAACATAATAGACGTTAGTGAATTATTGCACTTGTGATTGATGGAGCCAATATATTTCTCCATCTTGCTTCTATGCTGGAATCTGGACTCTGGCGATATTCAGTGATGAGGACATTTCCGGATTTGTTTACTCCCTCCATAAATCCTGCCACCCGGGATCTTATGAGGGCAGCAAAACCAGGAACTCGCCCCTCCGTGAGAATGTAGGAGGCACTGCAGTGTCTGGAAATTCCGAACATCGCGTGGTAGGCGTTGTTGTACTGTACGCGAAGTCTTTCTAACTTATTGAAGTATATATATAAGAGATGAGGAAATGCTGTGCCTGTATTACAAACATTGAAATGGAATGTGCTCTAAACAAATAATGTCATTGATCCCTTTGGTACTGACGCAAAGCCGGGAAATATCAAAACGCGTGCCCAACATTTCATTGATTGACATCATTTAGCTGCATAAGTATCTACAGATGATTTTTGTGGAGTGACTTATTGGATTTTGTGTTTTTTCCCTTCTAAAATATGACACTCACCTCGTCGTCCCCTTAAAGAGATCTCCACAGAGCGTCTCCAAAGACTTAAAGAAAAAGACCTCCTGTGCGGAGATAAGATTTTAAAAATACATGTGCTCGGTTAGATCCATTAAAAAAAAACAAACATATTATACTTATTTACATAACAGCACCTGAGTTTTGTCAAAAGGAATCTGTCTGTATGTACTAAATAATAAGCAGGAAATCATCTAGGCATAAGGCAGTAGGCACAGCTAGAGCCTACAATGTGCGGAGGGTACTTATGTATTGTTACATATTATACCAGGAACACAGAATACGTAAGGTTAAGGAATATCGGCGGCGGCTCCCGGTGGATTTGTGAAGACGAAGCACTTCCTCGGCTATTGTATATCAGTCCCGAACCGGATTTGCATATAAGTCAGTTGTCATCGTTGATTATAACTTCCTACCGGTAGCTTCCCGGGACCAGGGTTGGCCTGGGCCGGTGATTACCAATAAACCCCGCAAGGCCGAAGTTCGATTAGGGCTAAATATTTAAGATCCAGCAATACCCCCCGAGCGGAAATTAAATATTGTTTGAAAACAGATAATATATTAATACGGAAGGGAGAGAGAGAGAGAGAGAGAGAGAGAGAGAGAGAGAGGGAGCGCGCTAGTATAAAAGATGCTTCGGGCGTAAGCGATAGTTTTTTTTTAATACAACACTACATATTTATAATATAGCAAAAATCTCAAGACTTAAGCAGCATTTTCACACCTATAACATGTTCAATAAATGAACCACACATGCTATCTATATTTTTGGGAGAATATTTTGCGATTTTTTTTTCTATTGAGGGAATTTCATATATAACCTTTGCAACTGGATATCTGAATAGATTATCTTCAAAAATAACATATATTTTTTAAGTACATAAAAAACTTCAAGTGAACTTTCAAGGGAAGTTTGTAATATGTAAAATAGAAATTTTGAATGCGGAGGCTTAATGGCTTCAATATATTCGGGTCTCAACTATTGGGAAAGGCTGGGCATACATAAAAGTATTCTTACGATTAACATTAGTTCCCCTAATCGGCCTCGCCTGCGTTTGTAAACCTATTTTTCTAATCGATCAAATTAGTAGTACGAACACAATATACGCCACGGTGTCCTAAAGGCTCGGCAATTGAATGGTTATATCAAAGCTCCATACCTCATAATGGAAATGACAAATAAACTGAAAACATTTTTCTTGATATAGATATTCAACAGAAAAGGTTTATGTTATATAAATTTAATGTAAATTAAATTTGATAATGTTATTATTAAGTTCGGCAAGTATTTTAGTTATTATTATTATTACAGCAGTTTCGGTATGGTCATTATTTATGTGATTTTATTTACTCCCACCCACTTTTAATTTGAACGATGTTGAAAATGATTTATTATCGATAAAACCGATTTGGTTGGAAAATAATTAAAAATTCTCCATTCCGTGAGGTACTTATATTTATAATGTGTTTTCTCCGCATTAAATAACAATGTTTTCTAAATTGATTTGTAATAACGCGAATTCTATCGCTTATTTGAATGTATTATATTGTTTGGGTCGTATGAACACAATGAGAAGTGGGGAAAAATACCGTTCGTTACTTTATTAATTAATGTTACATTGGGATCGATCATTTGTACGTTTATTAATTTCCAAGTGTTCAAGTAAATATATTCTAAGACCCTTTCTTTCCACCTGTAAGGGTTTAGGCTCGTTGTCTAGTGGGACGGGATTATTCACAAAGAGATGTTCTGCGAACTTTGAAAAAATGGTTTCATTATTATTATAAAATCGTATATGTCCTTTGAGTCTAGTTGAGAAAGCCTTTCCCGTCTGCTCGATGTATATAGCGTTTCAGTTGGCGTGGTCACATTTTAATTCATATATGCCACTATTATTAAGTTTATGATTTCTACATGGATCTAAACAACTAATATAATCTCGCCTAGCGAAGAATGTGCTAATAATATTGAGAAACCGTTTCTTTATCATTATATCAATGAAAATTAAAAAAAAAAAAGAATTCTCAGTCCGCGACTGCCTTCACAAACCAACCACCCTCTTGTCTGCATTGTACGATGTACGTTGTACCCGTTTACCAAGACGTCTGTTCTCTACTCGGAGGTTTACAGTAGTCAATGTATATTAGCGATCCGTCATTGTATTCCCTGTTCCCAAATGACAGCCTAGACTAGAGCTTCAGTGTACATTGAGCTGAGGCATATAGTTCCAATGTGTTGGATTGTTTTCAAAAATGAATATGTGAACTATGCAATGTGGATTTGTGTATCAAGAAATATTCCTGTAACCGGTGATTTGGAAAAGACAAATAAAAAAATCATATTATTGACCCTCCGAGATCTATATACGACTTCTAGCCCCGCTCCATAGCCCTTATAAAAAAAAAAACAAAAACAGCTTTTGGTAAAGGGTGAAGGGAACAGTGCCCCTTGCTATATTTGTTTTGTTCCATACTCTGCTTTAAAGACTTGATTGTATTCAAATAAATAAATATCTTCCATCCATAAAAGAAGTAGTCTAGGAAATCACGATTGCATGTTTTAATAAAGTCTACTAGAAAGATTCAGAACTAATTCTTGTCTAAATGTAACTTAGACCTACAATAAGTAAGTACAATAAACTTTGGCCATGCTAACGAACGCTTCAATATTTAGTGTTTACTAAAATTGTATAGTTGTGAAGATCAGAATCAACCCTTATTTTTGATAAATCGCATTCGTTAGCATATATTATTTTTAACATAATAAAATTGTAATGTTCTGAAAGTAATAAGAGAATTTAAAAGCCCCGCGTACATTAATTACCTAAATCGAAACTTCTCGCCTAAGTATTAGAAATTTCACGTAAATTTACCGTATCCCCCTCATTGTAGGTATCTACGTCTGGTTCAGACGAAATAAAGGATTCACCAGTAATTGAATAGTTAAATATTCGCATAATAAAATAATGTATTTAAAGTTCGCAGAAAAGTTCAAAGTAAGTTGAGAGTAGTTCTACCGCCATGCCAGTGAGAAGTTCAGTTGCGCACTCGCCAGTTTCCCGGTACCCGGTGTACCCAGTTGTACATGTTATGCAAATTAGTTAAAGGTAAACGAGAAAAGGAAAATGAGTAGAACGATAAGAATCTATCAAGATATTAAGATAAGATTGGTGGCTTTAAATATTATGTAAAACTGGCGGGGTATGTAAATTGTAAAACCGAAAAGTGTTCGGGCTGTAAAATTTAAGCCAAAATTGGTTACAATTTACCTGAAAACATGGATAGCGAGATTGCGTAGTAATGATAATTGGCTAATTTGTATAGCGCCGGTCTTTGAGAAAGTTCACCTCAAGGACGCTTGCACTTAGTCTCGGTAATTATATCCTACTTTTTATATAGTACTTGTACACAGCAATCACAGCATGTCTAAATGAAACGGCCGTATAAACTGTCTTATGTTAGCGATTTTACAACATCTCTCGGCACTGTCTAGTCTAGACACACGTTTATAATCCATTATAATATGACTAATTGATGAAGGTGTTAGCGCAGAATACAGAACACTGCACAACTCTTGGGACCGTCTCGAGATATATCTATAAGCTATAATATAATTACTTCTTCAATAATAATTGCTAAATTACGTTGTAGCACTATTTTTAAATAAATAATAATTTAAAAAAGCTTGTTTTAGAACATCTACTATTAAAAAATTATCAAAAATACAGAACCCCTCCACTATATCACGTGTCCATGATATTAGATCGAATTAAAATAACATATAAAAATGAATAGAAAAGTTTAATGACTACAAGTCACGAATTAAAGTCTGAATGAAAGAGTTCAATGAAACAATCTTAAAAACAGCACTAAAATGATAAAGAATTCTCACCTAATTAGACGACATAAAATAAATAACTTTATTCCGCCTCAGCACAGGACCCCCTAGTGAGGAGAAATAAGTAAAAAACACTAAAATATCAAATACTTCACAAAACATTAATTGTGAAATATTGTATTTTCACATGTTAATTTATAAAGTCGCTAAAATAATAAAAATAAAAATATAAACAGCTACGATAACAAATTAAAAAGTGGTTCTTTTAGCAATATCTGCCTCTAAGTACTAGGTCTATTATACGTAAGTGAAAATATTCTTTTCCCTTTTCTATAAAAACAAATAACCGTTATCAATGGAAGAATTGAGGTGATTTTCCCACGAAAACGGCGCTATAGAAGTGATCCAATTATTATTATTGAGAATAAAGCGCAGAAATTATAAGAATACCCATAAATTCGTAGAATAGACGTAATATAAGAATAGGAAGTAATATTTGTACAGCGTAATAGGCGCTGAGGTGATTTCTCACAAAAGCGGCGCTATAGAAATGGTCCGATTATTATTATTATCTTGCCATTGTTTCGACACGCCTTTAACAGAAAATATATCATTCATTCATAAATAAAATATAAATAAATATCACTAAAAAAAAATAAAGATTATAAATAAAATTTAAAAAATCACGAAGAAGGGCAGGGGATGGGCTGCATACCAACCACTTTGGAATGTCTAAACAAATATATGCGCACTTGAGGTGAACCTTCACGAAACTGCACTATAGAAATTAACTCTAATTATTATTATTATTAAATATTCACATTTTTCAATTAAAATATGAAATAGACGAATACATATAAACTAAAAAGATAACGGTCGCGAGTGGAACGTTATTATTTTTTTGTAATTTCGTCTATTTTTTTATTTTCATTGAGAGTTGTTAATATTATCTTCTTCCATGATTAAATTTTAAGAGATAAACTGTGAACAGAACAATACCCACCGTTTGCAAAAGTCTCTACACAAACATACAGTATACAAGCCAAAATATTGGAGGGCTAGGCTATAGCAATTGACCGAATTGGTCATAGATATGTATTAGGCTGCTCTCTCACGGTCCGGTGAGGAACGAACTTTTTACTCGCTACTGGAGACACTGCGCAGAAAAGTCCCACAATGGAACTTACCTTACTTTAGCAAACTTGACTTTTCTGTGCAGTGTCTGCCGTAACGAGTGAAATGATCGTTCCTCACCAGACCGTCAGAGAGCAGCCTTAGTTTGAAGTCACTAGTTTATACGTCTTAGTTGCGTATCGCTAAGTCGTGGATGTATGTCACTAATTGTAAGTATCAGTAGTGAGTTGCTAGCAATAAGTCTTTTAGTTGTAAGTCACTAGTTATAAATATTAGTTATAAACCACTAGTAATAAATCTTAGCTTAAGTTATTAGTTATAAATGTAAGTTATAGGTTAACTAAATAGTTGTAAAACGCCCTTGAGGTGATTTTTTCACGAAAACGGCGCCATAGAAGATTAGGCTCACAAAGAATACATATATGATCATTTATAATGTTCATTAACGGAGGAATAAACGCAGACGATATTATATGAGTACAATAAACCACTTGGCTCTGTCTCGACACAGAATTATAAACTATTCCATTAGATACTAATTAAGGAAGGCGGGAACCAAGTAGATAACCAAAATAACAATAGATAGTTAATCCAGTCACAAGCCTATATTCATTCCCATTACATAAAATAGGATAGACGAGGCAAATAGAAAAGCTATAAAATGTGAGATGATAAAATAGAAGTAAGAATACAATAAAATACTGCAATGAATTCTAAGTCCCATCCCTATAAAATACTTTAACGTTGTTAGCCCTCTACAAAGTGACTGTTAGGTTTGAAATTGAAGTAATAAATAATAAAGGATCTAGGCCTGGATCTGGTAAAATATAAACTTGTCAGAACTGCTAAATATTCAGAGAAGCGATAACAGTAGGCAGGTACCTACCCCAGTTTAAAGCCCCTAACCTCAATTCTAAGAAACTTTCGTGCGCGTAATCTAAATAAATAAATACTTGTACGAATACCAATCTTTTGACACATCGTAATAAATTAATAATGAACGGGAATTTAAAGTCCTATCGGGTGAATAAATAAAAGACTTTCGTACAAAATAAAAACCGATAAAAATAAGTATCTTGTAATGAACACTATGTTATTTGTTTCAAATGCAGAGGGGTTAAAATTCCCGTTTTTCTTTGGACGTTACATCGCAGGTCCCACAAATAATACAGACTTTGGTAGAGTGGACCGTAATATACAATATTTCGAATAAAACAGTCAGAAAAAATTTGTACTTCTGTCAATGGCTGAATATGAAAAAATATCTGGTCGAATTATACCGAACTTGATGTCATAATTCCTGTATTAATTGTTTTTGTGTTTAATTCATAGAACACCATTTTTTTTTTTAAATTTAATGTTTATCAAATCTAATAATAATTTTATTATTAAGTTCTGCAAGCATTTTCAGTTTTTATTATTGTGACAGCTGTTTCGGCGTTCAAGGCCATTTTCAAAGTGCGGTTTATCCATATTGTGAAGACTTACTTACATGATTTTATTTACTCCCCCCCCCATTTGAATTAGAACGGGTTTTTAAAAATAATGATTTATTATCGGTAAAACCGATTTAGTTACAAAATAATTAAAAAGGAATTAATAAACGAATAACATTAATAAATAAAGCAAGGAAAATTACATATTCACCGCTTCTCAGTATGTTCACATTATCAAAACAATATAACACATTTAAATAAATCAATTAGGAAAACATTGTCAGTTAAATACGGGGAAAACACATTATAAATGTAAAAACCTCACAAAATTGAGAATTTTAATTATTTTCTAACTAAATCGGTTAATAAATCATTATTTTTACAAACCCGTCCAAATTAGAATTGGGTGAGAGTAAATAAAACTATATAAATAAGTCGTCACAATGTGGATTAAAAGCAATTTGAAAATGGCCTTGGACGTCGAAACAGCTGTCGCAATAATAAAAACTAAAAATACTCTCAGAACTTAATAATAACATAATTTAATTTGATTTAAATTAAATAAAAAAAATTATAATTCCTGGTCCACTTGGGTTGATTTACATAAAATATTATCTATATTTAATAGCACAACCAAATATGTTTATGTCCCGAAGTCGGATTTAAGATTTTTTTATATAGTTTACCTGGTACTTATGTATTTAGAATATTATATTATATTATTTCGAGAACTTGTACTACAAACGTCGAATAGTTGGTAGATGATTACAATGGATCAATTGGAAAAACAGACTAAAGGTATTATTCTTGTCCAGTCGAACCATTTTTTGTTGTTTGTTGGCTTTGTCTCTTGTTGGTTTGTAATGGACAAAAAATCTAACAAAAGCTGTTTGGGAATTCGCAGTGGTGATCCTCTTAAACAGACCACTGCGTAAGAAATTTAGTTCTGAAACCTTGACCCCGAAATGGAAAAAATAACGTTAAAAAATCTTCCAAAAGCGCCGAACGGATCCGCAAAGTTTCGAAATTTAGGACACATAAAAACTCCATTGTTTACTTTATATTATACACGTATACATGTATGTATAATAATAATAATAATAGTTGGATGACTTGTATAGCGCCGTTTTTGTGAAAAATCACCTCAAGGGATGTATGTAAACATAAATAAAGTGGTTGTTTTGTTTTATACTAATACGAATTCACGTTTTCCCTGAATATATTTCAACTTCGTTTCCGACATTCCTAGTCCGAAATCTTTAAAATCTTAAATTTAGAGAAATAAATTGCCATTTCAAAGCTTCATTGCCCATGATGTAAATGATGGAGAGAGAGAAGATATTTGTCTTAAGGACGAGCACCCAAATAAGGCGCAAAACCTCACTTTGTAGGTTGCCAACGCAAGCAATACAACAAACAATTTATCTGTAAATTCTATACAGGTAGTTAGGAAAATGTCTAAGGTGTCTAATAAAAAAAATCCTCAAACTGTAATCAAACCAAAAACCAGTGAAGGCATTTTTGAGCGTTATACCTAAAATTCCAGCACATATTTCACATTGAAACCTTATACATTTTCCTAACTATCAGTGTAAAATTTAAAGACAAATCGTAATATTTCTTACCTTACAAGCCTACAAAGTATGTATATTTGAGTGCCTATTTAACCTAGAAAATACCGACAGAAAAAACCGTTCAAATTTCATGACGTCAGAGTCATGTTTATGCCTGAGGATGCCGCTTCCCCGGACGCCGTACGATAAATCTTACAGAAGTCTAAAACAGAGCGCATTTATATTTGCACGTCACGGTCACGATCATCAGTCTTGGCGCATCCCTGTACCTGATGTTGGTGTAATAGTACAAGGTACATTTACACCAACAAACCCATTACTACACTTCGCACTCTACATTAGTTTAACTATAGGCCGGGGCTTGTTTGTTTGCTCGAGTTGCCGCTGTTGCCAGTAGTGGATGTGGATAGTGTGTGTAGACGTAGACAGTAGACGTAGGCAGCATCTGCTCCATCCAGGCTGCGCGTTCAAGGCTATGTGCATAGCGTTATTTTGAATTACACTGTCAGGAATGCTGCGGGGTTTTGCTAATTATAAATATGAGCAAGATAAATGAATTTCAAAGTGAAACGGCGCTTCCTATACGTGATGACATTATTATTACATCCGCAAATTGTAAGAAAACTACTAGATACAAAGAAAATATTGGAATAATATTAAGTGAGTGAGTTATAACTCATAATAAAAATACTTCAGAATTAAAAACGTTGTTTATAGTCCATTCTTATGAAAATCTTCAGAATAGAAAGGTTGTTGTGTAAATTATCGCTGATAACAAGGGCAACATCATTTATTTTAAAATGTAAATATGTTAGTTGTAAGTCTCTATTCCTAAACCATAGATGTTAACCATTCAACAATATTGTTTAAAAGACTCACCTGTTCATAAACATGTTTGTCACTTGTTTTAAGTCACTAGTTACAGGTCTCAGTTCTAAGTCGCTGCCTATTTAAGTCTTGACTGTAAGTCACTAATTATAAGTCGGAATTAGGTATTTTCTAGTTATAAATCTTAGCTGTAAGCCATTAGTGATAAATCTAAGTTGTAAATTATTAGATATAAGTCTAAGTGATAAGGCAGATAAATTATGTTGTAAAGCGCCCCTGAGGTGATTTTCTCATGAAAACGGCGCTATAGAAATAATACATTTATTATTATTATTGAAATGACTTTTTGTTTGAAAACATTTATACACTATGTATATTTGTTACTTAATTTTATTAATGTGCTACCGATTTCGTTAACCTAATAATGTGTAATTATTTCTGTACTGGTTTAATTAGTAACTTAGTTTTAAGAACGCTAGGGAATGACACGGATATGTCGAAACCGGTAATTCAGTAACAAAAGTACATAGTGATTAAAACTTTTTAAACAAATTGTCTAGAAATTGTTACATAGTTAATGCCCAAGACATATATGAAATGACTTTAGGTATGTTTGGTATGAAGAATTGACCAATGGGTTCCATGGCAATTCAACACGTATGAATTGGCACACCTTAGGTATGTTTGGTATGAAGAATTGACCAATGGGTTCCATGGCAATTCAACACGTATGAATTGGCACATCTTAGGTATGTTTGGTATGAAGAATTGACCAATGGGTTCCATGGCAATTCAACACGTATGAATTGGCACACCTTAGGTATGTTTGGTATGAAGAATTGACCAATGGGTTCCATGGCAATTCAACACGTATGAATTGGCACACCTTAGGTATGTTTGGTATGAAGAATTGACCAATGGGTTCCATGGCAATTCAACACGTATGAATTGGCACATCTTAGGTATGTTTGGTATGAAGAATTGACCAATGGGTTCCATGGCAATTCAACACGTATGAATTGGCACACCTTAGGTATGTTTGGTATGAAGAATTGACCAATGGGTTCCATGGCAATTCAACACGTATGAATTGGCACATCTTAGGTATGTTTGGTATGAAGAATTGACCAATGGGTTCCATGGCAATTCAACACGTATGAATTGGCACACCTTAGGTATGTTTGGTATGAAGAATTGACCAATGGGTTCCATGGCAATTCAACACGTATGAATTGGCACACCTTAGGTATGTTTGGTATGAAGAATTGATCAATGAGTTCCATGGCAATTCAACATGTATGAATTGGCACACTTTAGGTATGTTTGGTATGAAGAATTGATCAATGGGTTCCATGGCAATTCAACACGTATGAATTGGCACACTTTAGATATGTTTGGTATGAAGAATTGATCAATGGGTTCCATGGCAATTCAACACGTATGAATTGGCACACTGTAGGTATGTTTGGTATGAAGAATTGATCAATGGGTTCCATGGCAATTCAACACGTATGAATTGGCACACTATTTAAAAGTGATATAAAGTCTTTAAAAGTACGAAAAAAATGCTACCCTGAAGCCTAATCTAACCTAACTTGATTAACGATTTAATTTAATTAGGTTAGGTTAGGTTAGGTTAAATTAGGTTTTCAGGCTGTTTTCCCGTACTTTTAGTGACTTTATATCAAATCATTGAAGAAGATAATATTAAAAAAATCTCAAATGAAATATGAAACAGAAAATAAAAACGTATCAGTCGCATCTGGGAATCGAACCCAGACCTCCGTCTTACCGGGACAATGAAGCCTTATTAATTTACGTAATTTTTAACTATATCATACTTCAAATTTAAGACTAACTGTAATGTTGATAAGAGATAAGACATAGGTTCTGGATTCGATTCTCAGCTGCGACTGATACCTTTCCATTTTCAGCGTATTTTTCTGTTTCATATTTCATTTGAGATTTGTTAAAATTCTAGGTTTATAAGCTTCGATAAGTTACTGTAAAAAATTGATTTATATCGCTTTTAAAAAGTATGCTGATTTATACGTGTGTTGAATTCGATTAATTGTGCCATATACGAGTATATGGGAAGCCACGTTGAGGAACCAGGAGACATCGCCAAAAACTCAATGTACCCTGGTAAAGTTTAGGACTGGACTAATGTCAAAAGAAATAAGGTGAAACATGGGGATAGCATAATGGGACTATGGCCTGAGTGCTTGAGGGAGCTGTCCATATCGTGTCCGTATAAAAACAATAATTATACGTAGAAACTAGATTTAATTAGCAAGGTACTTTCCCGTGGGAATTTTGTTTGGTTTTCACATAATTTGTTATATATTATTGACCAGAAGTTACGATAGGGGTAGGTCACTGAAGAGGCAAACCGATGGATTGTGGGCGTGCCCGCGTGACCGAAGTAAGCTCAAACATTCCTAACTTCTGGTAAAAATGATCAAACACAGAATTTTTTCCTAGAACAGATAAATCATCGGCTTGCTAGGGCATAGGAATCGAAAAGTCTTGGTATTTTCTAAGGATTAACTGTTCAGTGGGTAGGTATACTACATTAGGTACCGTACAAAAGGGCCCCAGGTAACAGACCCTTCTAGAAAAGTTTTTATATTTTTTTCTTCACAAATTTTATTTTAACATTTGAGGATATTACATCCATAAAATTAGGCACGAGCCCGTATTATGTTGGACGAAAGTTAGGAAGAACCTGAAGGGGTATCAGTTAATTCAACAAACTTTTGAAATACTCATACATGAAAAACTAACAAAGAATGTTAAGAGGAACGGCTGCGCGGCGTGTTACATACAGAACTGAATTTTGTATTTGAGGCTAAAATTCTCACCCAAACCGAATGATCTTTTGTTTTCTAAAAATATATAGTAAATATCTAGTAAGTATATTTTATTATTTTCGTTATAAATTATGAAATGTAGGCTATTAAATAAACCGATTTTTCACGATTTTAGAGACAACTTGAGCAATTATTTGGGTGTTAAAGATGGCAAAAAAAAAAAATTGCACCATCTACTGTGAAAATATGATAAATGAATGAATGAAAAGTGTTAAAATCAGCATTTTAGGCTAAAATTTTAATTTAAAAGCGAGTAATTTACGTTGGAACACAAATTTGCCGTACATAAATTAAAATATGGATTAATTAATTACATATTTGTAAAAAGCATTAACTTTGTGGCTCGCCATAATTTACAATAAAAAACACATAAATTTGTTGTAGACCACTTTTATTTTATCAAAACTCTACCGGTTTCGGAAGCACCCTTCCTTCATCAGGAGAATATTAAAACTAACTTATGATAAAAAATATTGACAAGACATATAAATTTTAGGTGTTGGAGTGGGGGGTAAGCAAATGGGTAGGGGTAATTGTAGGATTTCCGGGAAGAACAGAGCGATTTATTGGAGAAAATATTAAGAATGGGACTAAAAGATAAGTTAATTTGGTTATTTAAAATACTAGCATTATTATTAAAGGATTTTCTAATTTCGAGTGCTTCTAAGTTATCCAATTTTTTGCTTTTATTGTTACGGTGAAGAATTGTAACCCCTGTGTCCTTGTTAAAAGTGTGATCTTTGGAAATTAGATGATTGGAAAATTCTGAGAAGTTATTGTTATTTAAGCATCTTAAATGTTCTGTGACTCTAATATTTATATTTCTAGTTGTTTTACCTATGTAGAACGATGGACAATCATTACAACATAGTTGGTAAATACCTGAGTGGCTTAATTTATGTTCTCTATCTTTGGTATTTTTTAGTAATTTACCTAAATTGTTATCAGTATAGAACGCGGGTTTAATGTGAGAAGGAAATTTTTTGTGCTAAGTGAGGAAAAGTTGGATATATATAAGATTCTGCGCCATTGAACGGGATTTATTATTTTATTATTATTTTCAGGTGTATTAAATAAAAATGTATTTGTTGAAATGAGTTTAAGTTTCTTATTGAGGATTTTATCAATTAAATTTGTGAAATAACCATTATTTAGAGCAATTTGTTTAATTTTTGAAAGTTCAATCGTGAAATTAACAGATGATAGTGGGATTTTTACTAGCCGGTGAACCATTGAATGATAAGCAGAATGTTTATGTGTGACCGGATGGTTTGACATGTTATGGATTGTTATATCTGTGTACGTAGGTTTACGAAAAATGTTGAATTCAATTCTGTTATTTATTGAAGTTAGTGTTAAATCTAAAAAATTAATCGATGCATTATTGCCTATCTCTAAAGTGAATTGGATGCTTTTGTGGAATGAATTTATAAGAAGAATGAATTTAGTCAGTTGCCGATCTGTTCCTGTCCAGATACAGAAGATATCGTCTACGTATCTTTTCCATGTAAGAACATTGTTCAAAAGTGATGAATTACAATTAAAAATCTTATTTTCTAAGTTATTCATAAAAATATCTGCTAACAGTGGACTCGTCGGCGCGCCCATCGGAAGCCCTTGATTCTGTTGGTAGATACAGTTGTTGTATTGGAAATAATTTTGGTTTATGCACATATTGAATAGGCGGGACAGGTCATTAATCATATCAATATCTAAGTTTAGAGGAGTTTTAATTAGAGGAGTTTAGGATATCTACAATTATTTCTTTGCAATCAGTAGTTGGGACATTTGGGAACAAATTAATTACATCAAAGGAAATAAGTTTGGCATTATTGGGAATAACTAAGTCCTTAACTGCACTTATCAGTTCAAAGGAGTTCTTGATCGTATACTTAGGGGAAAACACATTAATATTATTAAAGACATTCGTTATGTGAGAAGCTATTATGAAATTCGGGGAAGCACAACATGATACTACGGGTCTGATGGGTTTTATTGCTTTTATATATTTTCAAAAACCCGTATAACTTAGGAATTTTAGGATTAGACTGCACAAATTTATTTTGGTTAGGATAATCATCTTTGAAGATTCGAGATTTACAAGCTTTTATTGCATTTTTAACATCTGTTTGAAATTTATTAGTGGGGTCTTTCGTTAAAGTAACGAAATCATCACTTTTTACAAAGTCTTCCATTTTACACTGGTAGTCCATTCTATTCATTATAATCACTGTGTTTCCTTTGTCCGCCCTAGTAAGCACTAAATTTTCTTCAGCCAATGTTTTGCGAATGTTATTCGTACACAGAATTTCTGGATGAACGACTTTTTTAATTTTATTTTTTTCTATTTGATTTTTAATGGCTTCGGCACTCTTGTACAGGAATGTTTTAGGTTGGTAAGATAAAGCCGTTTCAATGTCCACTGCCACATTTTCAATAGCACTTTGTATGTTATTTTTACTGTAATTTAAATTATATTTTAGTCCTTTAGATAATAGATTCATCTCTTCTGGGAGAAACACGTGGGAAGAGAGATTCTGCACACGATCGAAGAATGTATGTTCCGGTTTATCTGGACACTTATTATTGATATTAATTTTACACAAATTTTGCAGTTTTTTATTTAATTTCCCTTGTTTTTTGAACGCCTTTTCCGAAGTATACATTCTGACTTTATCATCGAATAAAGTCCACTCAATTGGATGTAGTTCATGCACTAGTTCAGTGTGAAGAAGCATGATTTTAAGTTTACACTCGTTTCTTTGTTTAAATGCGTTTATCAAATCTTCTTTTAACCAAGCAACTTTAGCCCTGTATGCAGAACTATTCGAAGAAACGCACATTTTATTGAATTTACCAGTAATATAATTTGGGAACACTTTACTCTTTATACACCGCTGGTAGAAATATATATCTAAACTCAACATTCTATATTTAATAGAAAAGTTTTTATATAATTTTGCTTTGTTGGCCGTACTCGCCGATATTACATATTTGTAAAAAGCATTAACTTTGTGGCTCGCCATAATTTACAATAAAAAACACATAAATTTGTTGTAGACCACTTTTATTTTATCAAAACTCTACCGGTTTCGGAAGCACCCTTCCTTCATCAGGAGAATATTAAAACTAACTTATGATATAAAATATTGACAAGACATATAAATTTTAGGTGTTGGAGTGGGGGGAGTGGGTAATTGTAGGATTCCGGGAAGAACAGAGCGATTTATTGGAAAATATTCAGAATGGACTAAAAGATAAGTTAATTTGGTTATTTAAAATACTAGCATTATTATTAAGGGATTTTCTAATTTCGAGTGCTTCTAAGTTATCCAATTTTTTTGCTTTTATTGTTACGGTGAAGAATTGTAACCCCTGTGTCCTTGTTAAAAGTGTGATCTTTAGAAATTAGATGATTGGTAAATTCTGAGAAGTTATTATTATTTAAGCATCTTAAATGTTCTGTGACTCTAATATTTATATTTCTAGTTGTTTTACCTATGTAGAACGATGGACAATCATTACAACATAGTTGGTAAATACCTGAGTGGCTTAATTTATGCTCTCTATCTTTAGTATTTTTTAGTAATTTACCTAAATTGTTATCAGTATAGAACGCGGGTTTAATGTGGGAAGGATATTTTTTTGTGCTAAGTGAGGAAAAGTTGGATATATATAAGATTCTGCGCCATTGAACGGGATTTATTATTTTATTATTATTTTCAGGTGCATTAAATAAAAATGTATTTGTTGAAATTAGTTTAAGTTTCTTATTGAGGATTTTATCAATTAAATTTGTGGAATAACCATTATTTAGAGCAATTTGTTTAATTTTTGAAAGTTCAATCGTGAAATTAACAGATGATAGTGGGATTTTTACTAGCCGGTGCACCATTGAATGATAAGCAGAATGTTTATGTGAGACCGGATGGTTTGACATGTTATGTATTGTTATATCTGTGTACGACGCTTTACGAAAAATGTTGAATTCAATTCTGTTATTTATTGAAGTTAGTGTTAAATCTAAAAAATAAAAAATTAATCGATGCATTACTGCCTATCTCTAAAGTGAATTGGATGCTTTTGTGGAATGAATTTATAAGAAGAAGGAATTTAGTCAGTTGTCGATCTGTCCCTGTCCAGATACAGAATATATCGTCTACGTATCTTTTCCATGTAAGAACAAATTTATGTGTTTTTTATTGTAAATTATGGCGAGCCACAAAGTTAATGCTTTTTACAAAAATGTTATATATATTTCGTTGTAGTACTAATCCTCCTCTCTATTTTGTAAGGTAACGACAACGTTACACCTTGTGTATCAATTAAACCTCATGATTTAGAAACAACAGGGTTTCATTTCTGTATCTTAAATACATTCCGCTTCCCGTGCTGCATACATCGATCCCACCCACGAATACTGAGATAAGAGTCGAGCATCTAAACATAGTAGGGTTATGTTTGATTACGTTGTATTTTTAGCGACCCTTGGGTCGGCACGCTACAAGATTTATTTAATGGCCTATATTTCATAATATAAAACAAAAATCAATAAAATACTTCTAATCCTTACTAGATATTTACTATAGATATAATTTTTAAAAACTGTCATTCGGTTTGGATGGGTATTTTGACTTCAAATCCAAAATTAAATTTTGTATGAAACAGGGCGCGCAGCCGTTCAATTTGCATGCAACAGGCCTGGCAATCATTCTTCGTTTGCCTTTTGCGAATGTTATCGGAGCGCCCATTAGGAGTAAATATTGATATTAAGTGTTGATTTTGTGTATTTATTTTGTCCACTGACTGAGAGAAATATTAAACAAACCGCAATAATCGTTGTACACAGTCCATTGTAAAAATAATTTGTCACATTGAGGCATTTTGATAAGCTGATCACGCGTTCCAAACCATCCACGCCGCTCGCACTGCGAACTAAACATTCTCTAATTCTGTCGGTAATAACAATATTCACGTTCTCATATATTTATTGCGGGTTCTGAACGAAAATGATCTTTTTATGGTTATTGTATTTTGTTATTCGGTCGGTAATTTCTTTTGATTGTTGGCTTTCGTAAAGATTATCTTTTCGTTGTTAGTGTTGGTAACTAATTACGACTTTTAACCGCATGACTTTAGTAATTGTTATTAGTCATTACTACATTTTGGACATGCATTTGCACGGTGTCATTTTGTTCCAACAATTTTGAGGAATGAATGGTGAAGACCGTCTTACCAAATAAAGTATTTATAAAAAAAACAGTTTCTATCAACTTAGGAGGCCAAAAATTTAGCTTTAAAGCTTCAATAAGTTGAGATAAATAAGTCGAATTAAAAAAAAGAAACATAACTGTTTTACATACTCAAAATTGCACCATAAAGATTATTTTAAAGATCCCCATAAGGACGTCAACAACGGAAAATTTTAAACATTTCGACGTTCCAAGTATTCAAAAAAATTTTGCCAAAAATGTTCTAGTTTATCATCTTAAAAATGACAAACTGGCTATGGCTCCTAACTAACTAACTAACTAAACATCACGCCGTTTCCCCGCAGGGGTAGGCAGAGAGGACGGACCGCCAAACAACTCGATCTTGGCATACACTTCTTGCTTCATTCACTTTCATACAACGTCTCATACATTCTCTTCTGTTATTCCGACTTCTGACATGGCCCGACTCAAGTATTTGATTCACTTGATCGTGCCTCGTCTTCCTTGGATGTCCCCGGCTTCTTCTTCCATTCACATTCGCGTCATATATTCTCCTTACACTTCTTTCTTCATTCATTCGCTCTACATGCCTAAACCATCTAAGCGTCCCTTTCTTAATCTTGCTCACTACGCTTACATCAGCCTTGCATTCTTTACGAATCTCAACATTTTGGTTTTACTACACATTCGTCAAGTGTTATCATTTCTACAGCATTCAGTCTACGTTCATCCTTCCTCTTCAATTTCCATGCCTCACTGTCATACATCAGAGTTGGTATCAGCACTCCATTGGGGACTGCTAGCTTCGCTTCTATGGCTCCTCATAATCATAATACCAGAGCAAAGGAACTAGACAAGCTAAATGTAGCTAAGTGTAATACTATATTTGGACAAAGAAGCTCTGACTTTTTAGCTGTAAAATTATACAACTCCCATTTAGTATCAAACAAAGTAAATCAATCAATAATTGCATTAAGTCTAGCAAAACTTGGCTTAAGGAATTAATAAAGAAAAACTGGCCGTTATTCTCAAAATGTCATAGAAATTACTGGAAATACCCTAGCCAAAACTTGATGTTGAAATATACAAGTCGCTAAAACCCCTTTATTCAAAACCTAGTTCGCCCCAGCATAGGATATCCTAGTGAGGAGGACTATGAAAAAAATTCTGTAATATGTATCTATTTTTTATACTTTTACCTTACCTTCAAATGTCAAAATTATGTAGAAATTAATTAAAAAAAAAAAAAAAACTGGGAACATTGGTGAAATCAATGCCTGTGAAGAACAACGTAATCCCGCAAAAAATGTAAGGAAATAAAACAAACTGGCCACTAAGATGCTATTTTGACAGCAAAAAAGAGATAAACAAGTCATTTCTGGTAACTAAACTTTCCAGACGGACTCCGTGGATGAGTGGTTACGATACTTGCTACGGATCCGTCGGTCGCAGGTTCAAATCTCGGCGTGCGCAAGTAAATTTCATTAGTTTAATTTCACAATTTATTCAATTTAAAACGTATATATATATATGTTATATTTGCCACACGTTCCAGAGTGGTACATACTTTCAGTGTCGCCCTGGTGAAAGACAACCATTAAAAATCGAAACGTTGCTTGAAAGGGAATAGCCGTCTTTGGTGACCAGATCTGAATAACCAGGCACATCCCCACCTTCCTCTTCTCCATATCCTTCCCTTCCCCACTATCTTAAGCCTGGCAACATATCCCGTTGGGGCGATGTCTAAACATTATTCAATTAAAGAGACCTGAAAAATTCGCCTGATGCGAATTTATTCATTTTAAAATAAAAAATAAAATGTTTGCCCTTTTCACACGAATAAAGCGAAATTCCCTATCCCCTGTAAAAATAACAAACTAATATTATAAGCTCTAAAGATTTATTTGTCTATGGTTTCGACGTTATTCAAGCTTGAATAGCCATAAAAAGGAAAGCAGCTAACTTCATGTCGGAAACGCAGCATTGTTAATCTTTTTTCTAATTTCGAAATATAACGAATTAAAAAACGTAAATAATAAGAAATACCAATTAAATTATAATTTTTTTTAATCTACTGTCCTGAATTTAACATACACTGTAACTTTTATTTTTATTTTTTATGTATGTATTTTTAAATAATACAAAAGTACAATAGCTTAATTTTTGTGATATAACGAAAGAATATAAAACACTTCTTTTACTCATTACCTAGTTTATTTAATTTTGTCACCTCTTTTATTTAATCTCTCATAATGTATTCGATATTCCCTTTCAATTATTGTTTGCATATTCTATCAATACTATTTTAACATATAACTATTACACTCTTCCTTAGTTCGTAGTCAAGTCGAATATAATTCTTCTATATGGTCCCCTCACTATAAAATTCACTCCGACTCCATTGAAAAAGTTCAACATAAATTTCTAAGATCTGTTAACTATAAACTCGGATTACCCATTGAAACTATAAATTACAATTACCTAATGAAATAAATAAATTTATAAATAGGAACGGCTGCGCGGCCTGTTTCATACAAAACTTAATTTTGGATTTAAGGTCCAAATCCTCACATAAACCTAATGGTATATTTTTTTAATTAAATATTTAGTAAATATCTAGTACGCATGAGAAGTATTTAATTTATTTTTGTTTTATATTATGAAATATAGGTCATTAAAGGAACTGATTTTTCCGCGATTTTAGAGGCATCTTTAACAATAAGTTAGGGACTAACGGTGATTTAAAAAAAAGTTTTACTCAGTTTGCTTTAAAAATATAATGAAATGTAAAAAAAAATAAATTATTTTTAAATAAGCATTATTGTGGACTTTAAATTAAATACATTTTAAACGAACTACAATTCAAATTTTCCATAGAGAATTTAAAATATCGTCCCGAAAAAACCTTTTTTTCAAATGTTTTATTTTTATTTATGTAATCGTACTTACATAGAAAATGTGATATATTTTTTAAAAAGTACGATAAACCCGCAAATAATTTTCTAAGCTGCCCCTAAAATTATAAAAATTGATTTTTTTTCATGGCGCATACTTAAAAAATTAAAACAAAAATAAATAAAATACTTCTCATCCGCACTATATATTTATTAAACCTTTAATTAAAAAAAAATAGATCATTCAGTTTGGATGGGTATTTTGGCATCCAATCCAAAATTCAGTTTTGTATGAAACAGGCACCGCAGCAGTTCCCCATAAAATCTAATTGATTAAACATGGCCAAGATTGCCATGATAAATAAAATAGGATTAGCCTTGTTACCTATAGTGCAGTTTTTTTTTTCAAATATAGCTGTGGACTGTGTTAACCCGAGTTTTTTGGCAATGTGTGGGGCAATGGGTGAAGTGAGGGAAGGAGTTGGATAGGTTGGAAGTGTCTGACTGTTCAGATTTGGTAAACTAAACGTAGCTACATCCATTTCTAGCAATATCAGTTAGTTAAGATATTATTTACAAAATTTCTACTATCAACACGGCTTAGATGAATAAGTTTGTTTACATTGTTAGACGTTGAGAACGATCAATGTACTCGTATGTAGGTAAGTACCAACATGTAACCTAGATTAGAAGTTGTTTCATCTTGGTGTGGGTCGAAATATAAATCTTTCTAAAAAACAAACAATGGTTGTGGTTTAATCTAGAATTAACCCTAATCCGTCAGTTACACATATCAGAAATATGCGGGTTAAACCGGCGATCGGTGGTTAAGATTAGTAGTAATTGAACTAGATAAATGGATCCCTCTCCTTCGAACACTTCAGATATGAAATAAATGTACTTGCATCATTTCAGAGTGTTAGATACTCTTTGTATTGCCTTGGTGAATAACCGTTCAAACCGTAGGAGTGGCACCTTACTATATCAATCTACATATTGAAAGATGGGTTAAATAATAGCACTGGAAGGAATGGGAGAGGGCATCCGGAATGAGACAATCTAAATTACTTATAAAAGGACTTAACCCCAGACAAACCAGGAAACTCCTCAATATGCACAGAAACTCACCGAGGGAATTGGTAGGACTGTTAACAGGATACTGCCACCTCAGGAGACACATGCAGCTGTTTGGAGTGGAAAACGCCAATAGATGCAGGAAATGTGAAGAGGATGAAGAGACTCCAATTCACCCATGGTGCCAATGTCCCGCCTTGATGGGAAGAAGGCTCAGCTACCTGGGAAGACATATTGTGGAACCAAGAGACATTGACGAATATCCAATGACAACCCTGGTGCATTTTATCAAATAGACCGGGTTACTGTCAACGGAATAAGGTAAAATAGTAGATGGCATAATAGGTATATGTACTGAGTGCTCACGGGAGCTGTGCAAACCTTCTCGGCATCAATAAATAAATAAATAATTCCCACTACGCTCAGCCTCCCAACATATGTACGTAAATTGGAGATGCCATAATCCCACGGGATCCAGGGACCCATCGCCTCATCAAGACGCTTTCAGGCGTCCTATCCTAGATTACTTCAACGACCTCCGTCCACAGCAGACCCAGCCTCTCCTCGCACTGCCTCTGGACTTGTTTATCCCAACTATGGCAAGAGCGACCTACTGAACGTCCTCCTTCTGTATTAAGTGCGGTAGTCGATCTTCTGGCTTTCTAAATCCACGATCATGCTACCCTATTTGCAACTTTTCTATGAAGAGAAGTAGAGTAGGGAAATATGTTTTTGAAGTCATTAAATATTCACGACAACATGAAAACCAGTGGTGTTCCCATCGGTCCAATATATAATCATTTTTTCAATGGTCATCCCCTTTTTAAATTAATCAAGGAGGAATCAACCACAGAAGGAGGATTGGAGGAATACATCTGGAGCTCGAAGACATACACGCAATCGTTTCCCTGGTGAATTATTTTGCAATAAGCGTTTTTACAAAAATCTGTTTCTTTCCATCTATATATTATTTGAAAGTTCTGGGAAAAAAAAACATGTATTAGGGGTGGGTAGGAATCTAGGGGTCAGTGTGTTCAGGAGTGACGGACGTATTAATCCACCACTCCCACTGCGGTGCAAAGCGAGGGTTAAAGAGAATCTGGCTGAAATGCATGGCGTCAATTTAATTTAATTTATTCGTAAATTTACTTTTAATTGTTTGTGAGTGTTTTTTTGGTGTTGTATTTCTACCTTTATTTTTTTAGTATTTAAAATTATTATAAATGGTATATGGCGTAAATATTACTTACCCCTCCATTGTTTTTAAGTACAAGTGTTTTTTTTTGTAATTACTATATAATGTCAGGTGTACACATATGTTCACAAAATAGCTTATTTTATATTACGTGTTAGGTTCTGATATGATAATGTGGTCGGTTCCTGCCTTAATTGCTATTTATCCAGTCCTTACCTTCCCAAACCAAACATTACGTTTTTGAAAAATGGAACACATTGATTGTTTTTGAGTTCTCTCTTGTTCGCCAGAAGAAAAAGTACTTTCGGGGAGTATGTTCGTTCATGGCATAATTCGGTAAGTGTTTGGTTATCCTTGTCCTTTTAACCCTTTAACCTATCCCTCATTTCAATCAACCGAAAACCATCATTATTTTGTCATCGTTGTTTTACAGTCCAATTTTCGTGTGGGTAGAGTTGCGTTTGTAACATTGTTTAACATTACCACTAAACGAAAAGCAAAATGTAGCAAGTAGGGAACATCTTTATTTATTATTTCCGTTAATATATAAAATTATTTGTGAAATTTTCTAATGACGTGTATATAATTTCAAAATGTTATAGAATGTAAATAAACTATCTAACTGGAAAGGTCAAGAGATCTCCAAGGGATCTGGCTCACCACGCAGTTGGTCGACAGACAAACCTCACTCTAAGAACCCGGGCACCCTTGCTAAGTCATCAAACGAAGCGAACCACTTGAGGTGACCTACGACAGATGTGTTGGTTATCCAATTAATGGTTCCTGGGCGGTGGTACCCATACCGCCTTCCAAATTGGCTGAGAATGACCTAGGATAGGACACAAAAATAAATGTAATCATGTTTACACCCGAAATAGGTCATCTAAAATATGGTAGTCCACTCATGTCCTTTCATATTATATAGATTTGCGTATTACACAAGTCTGTATGATTAATAATGAATTAATGATCACTACTTGAAGTCTGTAGCAGATAACAGTTTATCTCCTGGAGATAATAACGCAATAACTGGATAACAATAATGGAAATATATTCCGAAAGAACTGACCTGCGCGTGTACTATGTGTCAACACTAACTGTGATATTTTTTCTATGTACATAGCACTGAATAGAAAATTCCAATCAAAGTTTTTTTTTAAATAAAACAAACCCTTTGTTTTAAATTACTAATTTAATTTTAAATCATCACCAACCGGTTTCACTTATCTCAAGCTATGTCAGGGTAAAATTTAAAACTAAACATAAATACATTCAATTTTAACCTGACGAAGCTTGGGATGAGCGACACCAGTTAGCGATGATTTAAAAATAAATGAGAGGTTTAAAAAAAGTGTTGGATTTATTTAATAAATATGTCAAACAACAAAGTGATTGCTTTCGACTACACTTTTTTTTTTTTTTTTTTACTTAAGGACCATTGTCCAGAAGACCAGAAAAAGAACATCACATCCATGAAACAAGAATGAATGAATGAATGACAAAAATATACATCTGGGAGAACAAGTCAAAGCCTGTACAAGGTTTTGATAGAGTCCATGATTTTAGACATACTAAATGATAATCTTCGAGATTTGTTTTCGCGAAGCCTGAAAAAAATCATGTATGCTGGTACCAAACATTTCAAGGCCCTGGATTGAGCTAACAAGTCTCAACGTTCTACATTGTTGATTGAGGAAAACTAATTAATTGTTTCATAGTTAGCGGCAAAGAATGTTGAATTGGATGAGTTGTAACAGAGAAGGGGAGCCAATAATACAATTAATAATTTTGAAAATATAAATGAGATCAAGGTCGCTTTGCTAATGCAGAGATGTTTGTGGTTTGTTCAATTTAATCATATGAGTAATCGCCTCTTTCTCGCCCTAATTTCCATATTTCAGAAGCGATGTTGTACAGATTCAATATGATGAGTGAACAGAATAGAATGGATACCAAATAACACTGGCATATTTAAGATGAGGACGAAGAAGTGAGCAGTAATGAGTTTTTAGGGTATTTATTTTATTAATTTGCATAAGTCACTTTGTGAACATTATTCTTGTTGTGAAATTCCACACGAGAGTCCTAACTGCTCCCAGCTGTCCGGAGCCAGTGTTACTTTGGCATCCCCAATTGGAGTTTGTTTTACTGAGGATGGATGAATGGAGGGAAGGAAAGGGGAAAGTGAAAGGACGGGAAGTACCCGTCTATTCAGATCTGGTCACTAAACACGATGGCTAAATTCATTTAAAGCCATAGAGGTATATGCATAGAGTCAACGTTTCTTGCAAAATCAGTGTAATAAGTTGTTCCCGCGCATGAAATACAAGGGGATGGAGCGGCTGTCGATGTAGCCCGAATCCTTCCGATCGCGAACGAATCACTTCTTACCGATGGCGCGAGCAGACTCTAAATGCTCTTTGAGTATTTTTAGCGATAAAAAGGCCAATTTACAGTATATTGATTATGGTAAAACCTATGAAAGGTTACACCACTGCTTTTCTATTTTTTTCCAGAACGACTTATGCAGTCATGTAGGTATTTTGCAGTAATCTTTGGAGATCCATACCCGGTGAGCGCTTGTAATCGACTGAAGCTCGTGTTATCTCAATGTAGCCAATTGACCTCATTTATGTTGCCGATATTTCAAGTTTACTCCATTATATATACGTTTCGATTGTGATAGCTGGTCGATATTGAGAGTATCTACTACTCTGGAACGTGCCGCAAATTAACTGTATGTATATTTTTTAATTCTGGAAGTGAACAACTTAACCGCTCAAGAAGCAATTTTTTATATTTGAAAATGTCTTTTTCTTGACACCTGATACGAATGCCCCTGTAAGTACAGAGCACGTACAGGGCACTATATTCCTACTCGGATGGGCAAAATTATGAGGCGGGTTAAGGAGGCGGCTGCAGGAAGGGATTTGTTAATGCGGGCCTTGAAGAGGCCCGGATTAAATGTAGGAGGAAAGACGCATACCGGTAGCTCATTCCACATACGACCCGATTTACATAAAATGTGCACCGGCGTGGAGAGGATCGACGCTGCTAGCTCCTTCGAGCAGGTTTCATTGAAATATCTGTAGAACAGACTCAGCATACTTACATTGCGTCTGTGCGTTAGATATGACAGTCAGATGAACCGATCTCCTTTGCACAAAATAAAGCTGGTTTATCAAATATTTGGTAGCTCTAGCCTAGAGGTGACTTCCTAATTCAACTATTGGACGTACTTGTGATTTGTAAAGGACTAGCGGTTGGTCACTATTGAAGAATCTGCTAGCCCTATACAAGGCACCCAATTTACTTGGAACCTGAACAAATTTAGCAGAGAAAGGATATTTTGAACTTAATTCAGACACACGGACACGCCCATAACACAGTTCTATTGGTTGACATGTTCAGTGGTCAGTTGGAAGGTATTATTTTGGCAGTAGTTGTTATGTTTAAGTATTCAGGACATGAAGTTATTGAACAGGGTGTTTGGTTATCACTCACGTTAAATAATATTGCTAGTAATGAGATCAACATTAAGAGATAAAAAAGCAATATCAGGTATATAAACATAATGATAATATGGCAACAATAGAATAACATATAACGGATTTAACTCTTTCGTACCGTAGGTACAGTGTTGTCCATTGCTCTATGACCAAAGGTAGGCTGTGCGTAGTTTTTCACTTAGGTACGGGTATGAATAGTGCATTGAATATTTGAAAACGATCGTTTATAAAAAAACCTATGTAATATTTTTATTTTTTTTTAATTATTTTATTTTCTATAATGGTTTGTTTTCCTTAGGGTAGGGTTTCAGTCTTTTTGAACTACACGCCACTGCTTAGGTATACATGAAAAAAAAAAGATTTCCATTTTTTTTCTTTCCTGCCAAGAGCGAATTAAAATAAGGAATTCCATTCCATTTTTTTTATCAATGTTTAATGTAGTATTCATAGTTAAATAAAATCTCAAAGATTGATTTTTTTAAAGTCCACTGAAACGGCCTGAATTTGAGAGTTCGAATTCGAACACAGAATGAATTTACACAGAAAGAGGCTCCATCGAAGCCAGAGCCGTGTTAGGATCTCAGAAGCTGGAAGTACTGTACAGGGCCCGCAGATACTTTATTAGTACACAACTGCTGACCCTGCTGACAGTCTCCTCTGGTCTAGAGCCCCAAAATGCATTTAAAAAATCTCAACTCTGTGGAGAAACGGTTGCGATCCGTTTGAGAGTTTCCCCTATCTTACAAGCGGGTTGTAATCTTTATATAGCATAAGCGCTAAATATGTTATTTCAATTCTTTTTTATTTTTATTTTTTTTTATATATTCTATTTCTACATCTTGTAATATTTTATTATTTTTTAAATCTATTATTTTTATATGGCCGACTGAGTATTGCGATCACCGCTTTGTTCTGCCGAAAAATCACATTATTATTATTATTATTTAGAGCACAGACTGAGAAACATAATCTGAGGAACTAGAGTCTTCGATCCCTTCAGCACCGGTACATAGTCGGTACACATGCCAAAAGCGCGCCCAAATTTTTTATAATAATAATAATAATAATAATGTTTTATTTCAGCAGAACAAAGCGGTGAGTGCAATACTCTGTCTGCCATATAAAAAGAATACATTTTAAGAATAAAAAATTACGCACTTCAGAAATATAATATAAAAACATAAATAAAAAATAAATTAAATTAAAATAACATATTTAACACTTATGCTACAGTGGCCTGAGGGAAATTCTCCATCTACGATGTAGGGGCGCGCCATGCTACTGGGCGACGGCCTGGACAAGAGTGTTTTACGATCTCCGGTAGCGCTGACTAGTCCCGGCTATTCTGTGGCGCATCAAAGCAGCGAACCCATGCACCCTTCCCTCTGCGAACATCTGCGACGCGCTGCATCTCCAAGGGAGGCCGAACAGCGCCCTGTAAGCGTGGTTATATTGCACTCGGAGTGTGTCCATGACGCCTTGTGTATATCTTGTCCATAGTTCGCTAGTGTAAAAGCTCATGCAGTATGTCTGGAATAGTTGTATGATTGAACTTCGTCACATGAGAATGGGTCGTTTCTATGACTTGTTGTTGAAGTCGCCCGGATGTGGAACGATTAATGTGTATAGTATTCAATGTGTTTCCTCCCTCCTACAACATGGGTCTCTTCAAGACCTCTTCTCTTTTATCTCTTCAAGACCCATGTTTACTCCTTCTCACAGAAAGAACCTCCAAACAAAAAACACAGAAATAATTTATTCGCGAACAACCTCGTGTGACGTCGTTCCAATGGTGCCAACGAAGGGCGTTTTGATGAAATGGTTTTTTTATTCACTTTTAAATTAGAAAGATTTATAAATTACCCTATGCATAACATTAATGTATATTCACAACCGGCGTCCCTTGATCTACATGAATATGTTATTTTTAAGTCAAAGTATTTTTACTGGAGTTCCTTATTGTCGATTGTCGTTTTCCATTTGCTGGCATTAATGACTCTTTCATTGAATTGGATTCTAGCTACTCGTTCAGGCGGTATCCATGTTTATGTATTGAACGGGGATTTTTCTGTTTAATCTTCTCTTTAACTTCTGCAACGATAATTTTTTTTTTCCTTATTGTTTTGAAAATAAGGTTTTTAAAGTTTAATTTTGATGCATTTTTATTTTATTATTAATAAGATGTTTTGTTTTTGTAAAAAGTGTTTGATTTGCACACATAAAATAATACATAGAGATGCCCTAACACCCAAGTGAAAGAAATCAAAATAAGAGGGGCGGGGGCGAGCTAGGTGTATCCTAACAAACGGATTGCAATCTTTGGAGCCCAGACGTCAGGTGGGAATGCTGTCCTTGTTCTACCGGTATTTTAATGGAAGATGCTCTGAGGAACTGGCGTCGTCGTTCCCTACGACACCGGTATACAGTTGGGAAACAATCCAAAACGAGCGCCCAACATTTATGCACGGTTGACATTTTTAACGTGAGAACGAGTCGCTTCTACCACTCGTTTTCATGTTCAATAGCTCAGCTGTGGAATGATCCACCAGCCTATCTGTTTCCGCCCTCCTACAACATGGGTATTTTCAAGACCTAGATTTACTCCTTCCTACCCTCTAAAAGACCCTCCACACAGCATTCTCAAAGATGACATATGCCTTTGAAGGAAATTATTGACATCAGGGCCTTCTGTTTGGATTTATTGTAAGAAAAACGCTTGCCGCTAATTTAAGTAAAATAGGGACTAAGTAAAAGATTTAGTCTTGTTTACAACAACCGAGTATTTAGTTTGATCCTTTTTATAAAAGTTTTGTAATTTGCTAAACGAAGTCAAAATTACGCGAAACACACGTGGACGGCAGTGAACCAAGACTGTTGCCAAAATGGGTGTCACGTGACCTTTGCGTCCAGCTGACGAAATCGTATTTACGGCAAGTCTCTTAATTCCGACGTCAGTGATGATTTGTAATTTTGTGCGAAATATTTACGTATTCAATATTTTATTATTATTTTCGTAAGATTTTGGTTACTTTGTTATATTTTATATAAAGCTTTTTTTTATACAATAACATCGTTGGAGACCTTCACAAAAAAACAACATTTAACTTGGTTGATAGTAGTGTTTTCAAACTAACATATGATTAGTTTGTAAGTTCACGTAAAAAAAAGTATTCTGTTGAATAAAGCATAAAAATGTGTAATTTTATTTGAAAATCAAAAGAAAAATACTTATTTTAATAAATTAATTAAAAAATTACTTTGTATTCACCACTTTATTAATATACACAGATACACTACATGTTTCGAAAGCAATGCTTTCTTCAGCAGGAATATATAGAATAAGAAAAAATAATAATGTCACGTATAGACAAATGAAAAACATAGAACACAATAATGTAAGAATAGACAAATTATAAACATAAATAAAAACTGATTAAAGTAGGTAAGTAATTAATCAAAAATGTTAATAAAAAAAATTATAATATTTAATAACAAATTAACATTTTTTAGAATTAAAAAAGAAATTACTTTTATTATTAATATTAATGTAAAAATAAATTCAAGAGATGGCTATTTTTAAATACTATTTCATTGTTTATTAAATTTTATTCACTATTAACGCTTTTTCTGATTTTTTATATTTCAAATTTGTCTTATTGCAAACCGGTGGTATTTGTATACAGATTTTTTTAACCTTTATTTATTTAAAAAAAATTATCGGTTTCTAAAATAAATTTTAGATGTAAATATTAAACATGTTGATATCTGTGTGTATTAATAAAGTGGTGATTTTAAGTAATTTATTAATAACGGCGCCACAAAGTGAATACGAATCTTTTGAAGAAATCACAGAGTATAATAGCTTGTGCTAACCGTTACTGCACTTTACACCCGGATATATCATATAAAAACTTAAAATTAATAATGGCATTGATGTAAAATTCGTGAGTGCTGATTTGTCATCAATACCTAATGATTCATCGCCCATCGGCAACATCGTCATTACTGATTGTTATTTATAGATAACCCTTGATACATAAATGCCATAGGAAATAGAAATCATTTTTTTGTAAAATATCACAGCCTTTCATGAATAATGAATATAAATGAAACATAAAAATGGTGAAAATGTTAAATAAAAACAAAAATATTGTTAGTCATGTACACTTCTTTAAAAATCTACGAAATATGGTTAATAAAAAGGATGTGATAAAAGTCTACTAGGCGTTATGTCATTCTCGAATTCACTTGATCGTGCCATGTCTTCCTCATTCACATTCGCGTCATATATTCTCCTTACACTCCTTTCTTCGTTCATTCGTTCTACATGCCAAAACCATATAAGCATCCCTTTCTTATTGTTTCTCATTAAGCTTGAATCAGCCTTGCATTCTTTATGAATCTCAACATTTTTTTCACGATCATACATGGTTTTTACCACACATTCGTCTCAGAGATCTCATTTCTACAGCATTCAGTCTACTTTCGTCCTTCCTATCCCAGTTCCATGCCTCACTATCATACATCAGGGTTGGTATCAGCACTCCATTGTGGACTGTTTATTTTATTTTTGTTCGCGCCAGCCGCGTTCAGTCCTCCGTTAATGAGGTTTCTTGTATTTACCCTTCTTTCAATATCCCTATACGTCTTTCCATATCTCGTAAACATACTTCCCATATTTATACAAACTCATCGACCTGCTACAAGTATTCATCATTCATTACTATATTGCACACTGTTTTCGTACTCTCTCTTTCAAACACCATGACTTTAGACTTACTTACATTCATCATTAGCTCATTCTTCATACATACTCCGTTAATCCTAGATACGAAGGACTGTCGATATTCCATACTGTTAGCAATCAGCATCACATCATCAGCATATTAAGGGCAAAGTACTTTCAGATTACTCATTTTCGCGCCCAAGCCCACCTCATTCAATTCTTGCATACAATTGTCCATGTGGTGACGTGATCATGGATTAAGAATGTCAGAAGATCGACTTTCGCACAAAATACTGAGTGAAATTCCAGAGGGGAAGAAGTTCAGTGGACCACCCCTTCCATAGTGGGAATAAACAACTACAGAGGCTGTGCGAGGAGAGGCTGGGCCTGCTGTGGAAGGAGGCCGTTGAAGTAACCCAGGACAGGGCGCCTGAAACCTCCTTGATGAGGCGATGGGTCTCTGGATCCAGTGGGATTATACCATCCCCAATTGGCGTAGCTATGTTGTGAGGCTGAGCATAGTGCGAATTATTTAATTATCGATACGGAGACGTTTGCATAGCTCTCGTGAGCATTCGCTCATTGTTCTATCTACCATTTTACCTTATTCCTTTGACAGTAAAGTCCCTTTGATAAAGTTTATCAGGGTTGTTATTGGATATTCGGCTGTCTCTTGGTTCCCCGATATGTCTTCCTAGGTAGCTGATCATTTTTCCCATCAAGGCGGGACATTGGCACCATTTGTGAATTGGAGTCTCTTCATCCTCTAGTAATTTCCTGCATATATTGGTGTTTTCCTAACAGCTGCACGTATCTCCAGAGGTGGCAGTGTCCCCAGTTCCATCAATGTGTTTCTATCCATATTGAGTAGTTGGCTGGTTCGTCTGGTTTTGAGTCGAGTTAGTCTTATGTTATGAGCATGCACCACTATTTTGTTATTTATTCAGATTGAGATGTATGTTAAGTCAAAATTTCAAGCCACAATACACGACCATATATAATAGGTTTACAGAATACATAGTAATGATTTATGTACATCATGTCTTTGTTTAAGAGTAATTTGGTCATGGAATATTGTAAAAATTGTTTTTGTTGAATCAATGACATATATACTATTCTTAGGGTATTTCGGGGAAAAGCTTTTTGTTTATTTATAAAGTCTACTCACTATACTGCCGTGGTAAGTAAAAACACAGTATCTTCCCTGAGAGTCCCAAGGCTGTGTTTTTACTTACGACGGCAGTATAGCTCTAAACCGTGCGTAACCTTTTTTCATATGAGTATAGAATGGACAATAAATTTCATTGGCCTGTCGGGTGTCCAGAAATAGAAAGAAATTAAGTAAATTGAGGACATTATATGCATGTTCACCACACTTCTCCGTTCAGATAAGAAATTCCATTTATGGTTGCGCTTAAGTAAAGTTGTTCAATCAATGAATGTTTACAAAAATAATTACGTTGTTTAAAATAAACTTAATAATTTCGGTGTAGACAAACTTCTTGGAATTTATAAAAGTTACTAGAAATAACCAGCTCCGTAATGATAAGACAGATACGTTATCACAATTTTATGACCATTCAAAAGCGCCATATCATTGTAGTGTTATTAAATATTGTATTAATATTTAGAATGTAGAGCAATTATGAAGTTGTTAGGTTCAACCACGATACATTGATTCATGTAATAATTGCACAATTAACTATTACAGAGTTTTTTAGCTTGAAGCAGGAAGTAAAAACCAGCAAACTGGAATCAAGAAGCATCGGGCGTGAAAATCACGAAGCATCAGTAAACGGGAAAGAAGAAGCACAGGGAAATTGGAAACGTGAAACTGAAAGCGTTAATCGGGAAGCAAAAAGAAGCGGGAAGCAAAAAGAAGCGTAAAAGGAAAAACGACAACGAACGCTCAGTCAATTTCCTTTTTCCTACCAATCCCAATTTCCAATATTGACTTATTAGGTTGCCATGTACACCGGGCGATTAAATTTCAACCTCTTTCCCATCAAAAGAGCACTTGTTCCAAGCCATAACAAATGTCCCCTTGTATGGCGGTGGCACCGGCACAGGAGTGCTCCTGGCTGGGTAGTACAACCGATTTTTTGAATTAGACGGTCTACGTGGTTGAGTGGTTAATCCCTGGATACGAATCCGGAGGACGCGGGTTCAAATCCCAACATGCGCAAGTCAATTTTATTTATTAAAAGAAACACTTCGTTATAAACCACGGACATATTTTATTTTTCGCCGACCGGTTTCGCTTAGATCAAGCTTCTTCAGGGCAAATATAATAACCAAACAATAATACAGAGTTATCGGTTATATATAGCTACAGAATACAACAGAGTGAAATAGAATATAAAAGAAAGAGAAAAGAGAACAAAATATTAGAGGGAGACAACAATAGAAAAATATTGTATGTAAGAGGGAGACCACATTAACATATATTTATAATAATAGATAGTAAATACAACAGTGTAATGGGAACATAATGAAGTCATGAAAGAGAGATAATCCTACAATATTTATACAAGAAAGACCAGTTGTTAATGAAAAATAGACTATTTGATTACGTAATAATAATTAAACGGATGACTGAGGCAACACAACAATGGTATCCATAAAGACATATGAGGTGGAAGTTAATAATTGATAAGCTGGGGAAGATTCACAGGAAACATGTTTAAAATCGGGCTGTAGGATACATTTTATTTGATTAAATTGTATTATTTCACAATTTACTCATTTAAAATAATATGTATCATATTTGCGGCACGTTCCAGAGTGGCAGATACTGTCAGTATCGCCCTGGTGAAATAACACCATTCAGAATCGAAACGTTTCTTGAAATTGCTCAATACTTCATCCTAACAACATACCCCAACTAGGGATGTCATAGTCTCACTGGCTCCAGACAATTGGGAGCAGCTACAAAAATATCTACAAGAATAAGTCGTATCGAATCGTTATTTTTACTTATTTACAAAGCATATTTAACGACCCCCCTCATACTAAATGTATGTCTTGTGTCAATATCTGATAACCGCATTTTTGGTTATTTACTGTTAAGTGTAAAAATACAGTTTCTGATTTATTTTATTTATTTTCGATTGGAAAAATTCTGATATCTGTATTTAATTTGAAAGCGTCCTAAACGCCATAATCATGTGATGATATGTGAAAAATGATAATGGTAGCTTTGTCAAAATATGGCAAAACATTTTATTAAGATACCATTTTGCACTTATCAGGTTAATCCCAAACACCACCGAAACGTTTTCCTAAATCTTCAAATATTCAAAATCATTGATCGTTTATTATTATATTAAACTTGGGGTCTCTCTTTTGCTTAAACAAGTCAAAAGGAGGTTTCCCAGTGACATGTCGCAAGTACATCACTGTAGGAAGTGTATGCACACATGCACCGATACACACAATCCTACTTTTGTATTATTTGGGTCATCTCTTATGGCGCCACCTATACCGCCGTGGTAAGTAAAAACACAGTATCTTTAGGAACGGCTGCGCGGCCTGCTTCATATAAAACTTAATTTTGGATTTGAAGTCAAAATACTCACCTAAACCTAATGATATATATTTTTTTAATTAAAGGTTTAGTAAATATCTACTACGCTTGATAAGAATTTTATTTATTTTTGTTTTACATTATGAAATATAGGTTATTAAAGGAATCGATTTTTCGCGATTTTAGAGCCATCTTTAACAATTATCTGGGGGCTAACGGTGACTTAAAAAAAAAATTTACCTCGTCTGCTTTGAAAATATAATGAAATATAAAATAAGAAAAATTATAAAATAATAAATAAGCATTATGGTGGATTTAAATTAAAAACGACCAATTTACGTTGGAACACAAATTTTCCGTACATAATTTAAAATATCAAGTTTTTATATTTTTATTTACGTAATCATATTTACATAGCAAACATGATATATATATTTTTAAATACATTAAGCCCGCAAATAATTTTCTAAGTTGCCTCTAAAATTATGAAAATTGTTTTTTTTTTCATGGCATATACTTCTTAATTTAAAACAAAAATTAATAAAATACTTCTCGTCCGTGCTAAATATTTACTAAACCTTTAATTAAAAAAATATATATCTTTCTATTTGGATAGGTATTTTGGACTCAAATCCAAAATTAAGTTATGTATGAAACAGGCAGCACAGCCATTCCTCTTACGAGTCTCATGCGAGATACTGTATTTTTACTTACGAAAGCGGTATACTTTCATCGCTTTTTCCAAACAGAACTTTGTATTTTGGGAAAAAAATCGGATGAGAAAAATACGGAAATAGAGACACAGCACGCCATTCGTGGACGGTACCATGAATATTTTAAAAGTAAGATACGCATATCATATATTGACAAAAATAAAAATGAAACGTTAAATATGAGGTATTCAGTAAAGATTTTTCCTATTCCATACACCTATTTTCTCCGATTTTCCGGAAAATAGGGTTTGTGTGAGGGTACTATACAAAAAAATCGTCCGATTCGCTTATTCGGTAATTGCGGATAGCTTCTTTTCAAAATCTTGTATGTAATATTATTACCTTACTTGCACGTGAATGGATACAAAAAAAAATTGAAATATATCATTCGTAAAAAATCTAATTATGTTCTAATCGTTCCTTCGAACGTTCTACTTGAATGCTTCAGTAACTTCTTCTGCTTCATTACTTTCGCACTCTGGCTAACATTAGTCTGTATTTAACTCCACGCAGGAGGCCCTGAGGAAAATAATTGCCGTCTTTGTCGTCTTTGAGGATGCTGTGTGAAGGGTTTTTTTAAGGAGAGGAAACACAGAGGCCTGCAAATTGTTCCACAGCTGGGCTGTTGAACTAAAGAACGAGTCATAGAAACGATTCGCTCGGATTGTACAAATATCAATCGTGTACAAATGTTGGGTGTGCGTTTGGCGTGTTTTTGCTTGTGACCAATGACGCCAGCTATGATATCGATGAAGATGGCGTAAATTGAACTGGTCTCATTAGCTTAGTTGGTAAAGCGGTTGTCAGAAAGACACAGGTCCTGGGTTTGAGTCCGCCATGCGACTGAAATCTTTTTATTTTCTGTTGTTTTTTCCGGTTTCAATTTCATTTAGGTTATGTTAATATTATGTTCTTCAATGATTAATGAAGGTTATTTGTAATGAGAAATAATCGATTAAAACTATAATAACAACGTTGTAGATGTTTTCACAAATAAATGAGAATCATTTCCTACCATGATCGCCATAATATTATGGAATGACTTGACAAATACGAGTATATTGTATGACGACAGTATAAATTCGTATCATTTCCAAAAAAACTTCAAATAATATTATTGCATTATGGAGTTTTAATTATAAAGAACTGTTATAAAAAACAAAAACTATTATTATAAGCGATTAACATTTTTTCCATGCTACATATTACCTGTAATAATTAATAATTCCTTTTTAATTTTTATAAATATAGTTTAAGAGGAACGGCTGCGCTGTCTGTCGCACACATAACTTAATTTTGGATTTGAGACCAAAATACCCATCCAAATTGAATGATACATATTTTTTAATTAAAGGTTTAATAAAAATCTAACATGGATGAGAAGTATTTTATTAATTTTTGTTTTAATTTTTTAAGTATGTGCCATGAAAAAAAAAACAATTTTCAAATTTTAGAGGCAACTTTGAAAACTATTTGCGGGTTTATCGAATTTTTTTAAATGATCATATTTGCTATGTAAATATGATTATGTAAATAAAAATACAAAAACAAAAGATTTAAAAAAAACAACATTTTTTCGTGTCGATCTTTTAAATTATGTACGGAAAATTTGTGTTCCAACGTAAATTTGTCGATTTTAATTTAATTTTATGTCCATCATGATGCTTATTTTGATATTTATAAAAAAAAATTATTTTATATTTTCAAAGCAGATGGGGTAAAACTTTTGTTTTACATCACCGTTAGCCCACAAATAATTTGTCAAAGGTGCCTCTAAAATCGCGAAAAAAATCAATTCTTTTAATGGCCTATATTTCATAATGTAAAACAAAAATAAATAAATAACTTCTAAGCAGTACTAGATATTTACTATACCTATCGATGAAAAAGAAGTTCATTAGGTTTAGGTGAGTTTTTGGCGTCAAATCCAAAATTAAGTTTTGTATGAAACAGCTCGCGCAGCCGGTCCTCGTAATTAACAAATCGACAGCCAATCATTTATGAATTATAAATATTATTAATATTCTTAAATTATCTTATTCGTTGAAGTTTCTAAAAAGGTACATACTTTCATACGTTATTAGTTATGGTTTTCTATGAATATAATATAAGTATGTACGGTATGTATGTCTTCTTTTGGCATAAACTCAAAAATGAGGTTCGGGATATTAGAAACACGGAAAAATTAATGAAAGTGCGGCTAGGTTGAATTTTTTGGTACACTGAAAAAAACAATAGTATCGAGGTGGTGACATTTTTACAATCTTCGTTTTAGCGGGCATCGAAATTTTTTTAAACTTTGGCAATAATTTTATCCATGGAAGCGAACTAAAAAAATCTGGTATTAATTGTTTTTGTGTTTAATTGTTATTATTGTGACAGCTGTTTCGGCGTTTAAGGCCATTTTCAAACTGTGGTTAATCCACATTGCGACGACTTATTTATATGATTAATTTACCCCCGAAACAGCTGTCATAATAATAACAACTAAAAATACTTGCAGAACTTAATAATAATATTAAATTTAAAAAAAATATATATATATATATATATATCTGGTATTTAAGTCTTGTTTTGACAACCTCGAAAACGAGGTTCGGGATATTAGGAAGATGGAAATAGTAACGAGATTCTGATTATTTACAATTATCTTCAATTAAAAGCAGTTAAATTTTTAGAAATAAAAACGTTTTGAAACGTAGTGAATCTATCTAACGACAATTCGATGGCAAAGTGATGTCTCACCCAACAATCCATAGATTTCATGCGTTTAGAGCGCATTGATTTTTTTTTGTAACTGACAATTATTTTAACCATGGAAACGAAATTTAAAAAAAACCTCGTATTTAAATTAGAAATTTTTTTTATTTTTTTTTTTTTATATGAATACCGCACAAGAGTCCCAAACTGCTCCCAACCGTCTGGAGCCAGCGAGACTATGGCATTCCCAATTGAGGAATGTTGTGAGGCTGAAGGTATTGGGGAGGGGAAGGAGAAGGGGGAGAGGATGGTGGGGAAAAGGGTAAATACCTGGCTATTCAGATCTGGTCACCAAACACGGCGAAAAACCGAACATTAATATCATTAATATCATTAAATATCATTAAAAAAATACGCTGTAATTTCGTATTCACGAAGTCTAGGATTTGTATTTAAAGATGGGCATTAAACTAGGGAATTTTCCATATTATTTTTTGTTATAATAATACGGGACGTGGTTCGTTTGTTTATTGTTTTTGTTTTGGTGTAGCATTCAAACAAAATATAAACAAGACGACCGTGTTTTGTTTTTGCGGTGATGCGGGAAAAACCATACCAAAATAGTGTAGAATTTAATAATAACGTGCAGATCAGTGATACACAACCCGCGGTGCGCGATCTGATTTCGTGTGGTCTGTGAGCATTTTCATGTGGCCCACATGACCAAATTAAGCAGCATTACTTGTTGGTTTGACATTGGGTCTAGAAAATTTTTTGAAGATGCGTTTTTTTTATGAATATAATAAATAATAGTTTTTTTATTGGGTTACATTTTATAAGACCACACGACGTTGTTTTTAAAAATATAGAAGTAACGGAAGTGAGTTATGATATTTCTTATTTAACACGTAATACCCGGAGGTTCAAAATAAAACACATTCGGCGATGGTGGGTCCAGATTGACCCGGCTGAAATGATGAAAATAAAAGGCTTTTTTATGCATTTTTCGTTCATATCCTTACCTTTATATGATATTATGTAATTCCTCATAAACTCATAACATATCCCTTGTGTTTCTTGTATAAAGATAGATGTTTTAGAAATTAGTATTCCGTAAATGTTGCGGTTCTTCGATATGCAGCAGCGCGGGCATACCACGCGAGAGCAAAACAACAACTAAATCGGTAGCGTCTGGAGACAACCGCTGCCGACGGTCAGCGGAATGAGGAGAGCAGTGCGGGAGGGGGTAAGGACTCGCCCGAGGAAGTCAGTGGAAGCGAACATTTCTGCTTACATATTTATTAACATTTTCGGGAAATCGATGGTGTGCATTTACAAGTATATCATGTATGATTTAAAATACCAGAAATAAAATCACTTATTTAATTCTTCCTTGTGGCTGTACCTCTAATAGAAAGATGTGTAAAAAGAAAATAAATTAAATTTATAGCCATATTATATGATGATTGCTTATGCAAATATTAGAAAATATTATATAATGGCGTTCTTATTTGAGTATTTAATTTTCTCACACATTTATTTGTCACAATTAAAACCATTGAATGACATACATTTTAGTTAAAAAATACTAAAACTTTTATTTTTCAACAAAACAAATTTAAATGAACAATTTTCATTAAAAAATTAAAGGAATCCGGAATTTGACAAGTTGATCTGCAACGGATTCACTCAGATTTCCTACACTAACTGCATTATCACTTCCATTTTCACTTTCAGATATTTCCTCTAGTAATATGTCTTCCGGATCACTTTCAAATTCTGGATCCAATGCTTCGAATTCCAAGTCGCCATCATCACTGATCTCACTGTTAAGTAGCTTTTCAATCTCATTATCAGCTAAATAATGTTGCCTTGCCATTGCGTTAGTATGGTACGAAATAAAAAAAAATTAAAACAAAGTTATAAAAATATAATCACCATACTAGAAATGTGCCCGAATGGTTGACAACATCTGCGTGTTAAGGACTGCGAGGGACAAAGACGGAAGGATAGAGCGAGAGATATACTGTTTCGTCGGCTGCTCAAATTCAAATGAGAAGAGATAGAGTTTTTGCGTGTTTTTATAAACAAGTATTCTAATAACTTATTTAAAACGTGTCCGATTTTAATCATTTTTGAGTCGAGATGTGGGTAAATATTTGATAAAAGAATAGACAAGAGGAAATTAGCCTAAACGAAATATTTGCGGCAAAATCTTTTATTTAAAAAACACTGGGTCAAATCAGACCCATCACCGGAGTCGAGGTGTTAAGAGCAAACGTTCGGATTTCCAGGCGCTATGAGAAAAATATGTAACTATGACGCTGGAGATATTGAGGTATGTAAATAGAGTCTACGTTCCGTGTAAAATCAGTGCAAAATGTTGTTAGTTCGAAGGGGAGTGAAGTAGCTGTCGATGTCGTCCGAATTATTCCGACCGTGAACGAACTCCACGAACGGAGTCGCAGCATGGCTGACCGCGACGCCGTGGCCCAGGGCATTTGCCTTACCGGCGTGCCAACTAAAAGTGTTCCTTGAGTTTTTTAAGATTAAAAAAGCCAATTTACACGAATATTGATTATGGTAAAACAGACGAAATGTTACACAACTGCTTTTTCTATCGTTTCCAAAACGACATGTCCAGTCATGTAGCCATTTTGTAGTTATCATTGAAGATCCATTGATCCAGACCGGCGAGCGCTTGTAATCGACTGAAGACCGTGTTATCTATAAGATGCCAATGGGCCTCATTTTGGTTGCTCATATTTCAAAAGGTGGTGTTTACTCCATTTGCATATCTCTATGATTGGAGATAAAAAGGTTGGCCTGCGGCGCTTCTTTATCCGTTCTAAGATTGCTTTATTAAGTGGTTGCCATTTTGCAAATAAAAAGGTTACCCGACCATATTTTACATATATTTTTTTTAAATTTTGCGTATGGTATCTAAGGAGTTAGCATTAATTTATTATGATTTGCGATATTTTAGGTAGGTACCTAGTTATTTTTTGATTAACAGTAGTTATTTATCTACTGGCTCCGGACCAGGGTCGGCTCGTGATATTTTGGTGTACTAGAGTGACAAGATTGAAAATCTGCATTATTGATGTTGTTATGGCCGAAAATGTTTTTTTTTTTTAATTTCTATGAAGATTTTTAAGTATTTTTTTTTTAAACATGTTTCTGCTACAAAGTCAATAATGTGTTACTTATAATGAATCCTCATTGCGTCTTGCATCACTCTGCCCCAAACCTTAAAAGCACGACCAATTTCACAGGTGGCGTAGTGTTGATAACTTCACGTTTATTCAGATGTCCATATTATGATTATTTGAAATAGAACGGTGTAAATAATTTTATGATGATTTTTATTGCATAGCAACATTACTCAGTGATGAGGTTTCACTTTATTAACTTCACCCATCGACCAATAATTTATATATAGATAGTAATTAATTCCCCTCTTCCTATTGATTCACAAATTTGTTTGCGGATTCGAGACATGACATGTCGATTTACTTGACAGGTACCTATGTAAACAGTTCTTTATGACACAAAAAAATACGTTGATATTTTTCTACCCCGTATAACGATATTTGTAATGTCATTGAGCCCATCTGTTTCTATGTACATACAAATTCTAGCCTTATTTGTCGATTTAATCGATAATGCGTCTCATATTTGCTTCGGTAAATAGATATTTCGATTTAAAATCTCTCTCCGATAGGGCTGCAATTGAATAATACCGCGTCTTTTTAATTTTCCTTGCTCAAAGTAGAATTAACAGATCGATAATTGTCAACCTCGCAGTATCAGTACCCCTCGGGCCGGTCGATATAAATCTGCTACTTTACCCCAGTAAACGGCCAGTATAAGAACGCACCGCGATTATGAGTAACGTTTTTCACTATTCCGACCTTTATGCGTCCGTTTAATATTAATTTATGCTGCGATTATGAGTAAGACGGTATACGTTTAGTTGCGAAACAAGTGAAGTGTGCTTTTCATGTTTACAAAAGTATTGTCAGAACTTATAAATCGATAATTTACAAAACACACAGTACACTCGCTCATACTTATGTTCTAGACACGTATCTTGTTAGTAATTATTGCGGATGTCTATTATAGTATTTGCATTCCGAGCAGTTGAACATATCTACTATATCTGCAAAAGTATTATCTTCTGCGTGAAGTCTAGGTACAAGCGAGTTTTTAAATGATTCAGTTCTGAAATTATTGTCGGAGATGAAAATTGATAAATTGGCCCTCGGGCTCAAAAGGTTGTCCATCACTGGTGCAGATAGTAGAATATGCATAGATTAAAATTAATTTAGATTGCGTAGTTGACTCGCGTGGGGTCAGGTTGTGAACCGGATCTTACCGCAGGTAGATAGTTCCGCAGGTGGAAATTTTAACTACTACCTTCTCAAGGCCTTGAAATTAAACCATTATATGAGAAACTAATCGAATTGAAGTAATGAGAAACGGATTTAATAGTCACCTTTTATCTATATATTACGTAATGTGTGATTTTTGGGGTTATTTTATTATTTTATAAAAAACAAAAATTGAAAACACATACATATACGACATATTCAGTTGAAAGGTAGGCTGTGTGAAGATTTTAAAGTTTAAGGCTGCTCTCTGACGGTCCGGTGAGGAACGAACATTTCACTCTTTACTGCAGACACTGCACAGAAAAGTCAAATTTTGCTAAAGTAAGTTAACCGTTTGCAACGCAGTCCATTGTGGGACTTTTCTGCGCAGTGTCTCCAGTAGCGAGTGAAAAGTTTGTTCCTCACCGGACCGTCAGAGAGCGGCCTAAGTGTGAAATATGAATTGAATATTTGAAAGTGGCCAACTGAAAAAAATGAGCGCAGTTCCTTACCAAATTCATTAAAAAATACTCTTTTATCAGAAATTTGTCGTATTTTTCAATAATCTACAATTTTTTTTTTTTTTTTTTAATTCTTGAATGTGTGAATATAAATAGCATCAACTATTATAGACAATCATCTTAAGAGGAACGGCTGCGCTGCCTGTTTCATACGTAACTTAATTTTGGATTAGAGGCCAAAATACCCATCCAAACTGAATGATATATTTCTTCAATTATAGGTTTAGTAAATATCTAATACGGATATTTACTAAAACGCTCACGACGCCTGGGTGAGACCCAAACGCGATGCCAACTCAGCCACTGACCGGTCAATATACCGGTAATATCACAGATGATTTAATTAAATACTGCAAGTAGAACACACATTAGCCTTTCGTTTTCCTGGGCATTCTTAAGGTGAGTCGTTTTATAAGCTTAGAAAAAAATACGTATCTGACCTAAAAATATGTTTAAATATGCAAAATTTCCTACTTACCGACTCTTTTTCCGATATTTTCGTATTGTTCATTGTGGCAAATTAAATATTTTAAAATGTGACCGTAAAACATTTTAATAATTATGCCTGAGCTTTGCAAAATAAAATAAAACACGCATTTTGGTGATGTTCTATTTTTGCGTAAATGGAGACATGCGGCCGGTGTTTCAGCGCGTATTTCATCCTTTTCGCCACCTGCATAAGGGGTGCGTGATTTCGTTCGTATTTTAGGAAGTGGATCGCCTTAACATTATTCATGCTCATTAATAATACACTTAGCAGATAGATCGAAGAAAAACAATAATTACAGAATTAATACACGACGCAAAACTG
The DNA here is from genome assembly GCA_022606495.2 of Halesus radiatus. Lineage (NCBI taxonomy): Eukaryota > Metazoa > Arthropoda > Insecta > Trichoptera > Limnephilidae > Halesus > Halesus radiatus. Next base: position 67,877 of record JAHDVE020004833.1, on the reverse strand, counting down.
ACATTCTTCCTTAGAACGGGCAATCTGACTAACTAGGAACTAATATCGACGTAACAAGACATAATATCACTTGTACACATTTTAATTATATTTGGTTGTTTAAATATTCTCAAATGTTAATAATAATTATACAATTTTATTTACTTCCTATTATGCTATTTGGAATTTGATATATAAATGTATCTACGTGATGAAATAAATAAATTTTAAAAAAATACACACGTTTCAATTTTACTCATGACCCACCTCAAAAAATAAAGTAGGTACTACATTAGAAGAAATATATGTTATTTTGACATTTGACATCATCGATTATAATTAATATAAATGACAGCACTTATGAAGATAGTGGTAATTTAAAAAAAATAACCATTATCTGCAGTAACTAGCCGACACGGTTTACTGTTTACAAAACAGATAACTCACCAACAATGTGCAGTGTTTACTAAATAGTTATCAAGTTAAAATAACTGTGATAAGGTGAAGGTTGATTAATTGATGTATTTATCTCCGGTGTGATACTACCAGCGATATATCTGGTAGGACCTTTGCTATTTTATAATATGAGCAAAGTGGAATGAAACAAAAGTGGAATGAAAAAAGTGGAATGAGGTTAGGAAAGTAAAAAAAGATGGATTTTTTTTATTATTAAAAATTCCGGAGGGCCATAGAGCGGGAGGAGCAAAAAGAACGTCGCGCAAGTTAACGCGTCTGTGCGAGAAGTTCCGGGATTGTCGATGCGCAAGCGTTCGACTGTTTTAACGATACTCGGATCAACTTACGTCGAGAATTGAATTGGATATATAACAACAGGACTTGGATGTAGCAAAATGGGTCTGCCATACATCTAATGTAACTATCCTACTGGTGAAGTAAATGTTCCTTAACATTGTGATATCGCGAAGAGGCGAAATCCCACAGCCCTCCCGCATCCCAGACTTGTCACACCCTTTTTTGTGGGATTATCTCGAAAGTCAGGTATACTTGAACCAACTATCTACCAAACCCCAACTAAAGGCAAAAATTCGTCAAGGGATCATCCGAAATCCCGCAGCGCTTTGTGTATAAAATTTAAAAAAAATGTTGGTGCCAGATCGAGGAACGCCAGCGGTAAGATTATTTAAAAATCATTTACCTAATAAGCTTTAATTCTTTAATTAAATCAATTTAAAAAAAATCATATATATAATACTTACTTATTTACTAAACCTTTAATTAAATAAAATAAATCATTCAGTTTGAATGGGTATGTTGGCCTCTAATCCAAAATTAAGTTATGTATGAAACAGGTAGCGCAGAAGTTTCTCTCAAATATACATGCTGTACGGGACGTGTAGGACACGCACAAAAAAAAAGTGTAAATATTTAGGCACCGGCCAGTATGGTTGGTCGCTTAGGTAGCGGGTGGTAACGTCAGCGGTCTCAGCTTAATATTGTGTTGTGCAATAATTTATATTTGGTTATAAAGAAATAAATTTATCGGTTTAAATTAATCTACTCTGTAGACACGTTCGATACATATGCTATGTTTTAAGATGGTATACTACAATAGCCTGACTTCATGTAGACGAAGTAGTGTTGGTTGAATCATACGTGAAATTCCGAGAATTCAGTATTTAACCAATAATAACAAATATTACATTTCATTATTGTGCAGTGCAAGGGTTATCGGAACTTATTATTTGTTGGTTAATAACATATCACAATAATAAATTTAACTTCATGACATTGCGTTTGTTTCTATGGAAAAGGATCTTTCTAGGGGTTATTTACGATAGTAAATTAACTTTTCGCCAACACATCAACAATTTAGTAAGCAGAGCATAGAGAGCTATTCTGGCTCTTTTTAAGGAAAATTCCTTAACTTTTTCCTTAATATTAAAAATAGATTGCTTAATTACGGTTCCGGTTCTCTCGTATGGCAGCTGTCAGCTATTATGCGAATGACATTGATTAAAAAAATATTAATATTTGCGTAGAGTTATCAAGAGAAAAAACTCAATATTCATTAAGTTACTAACTAAATTATTATTTACTATTAGTTAGTAAACATTATATACAGATATTGAAATTTTCGGCACAGTAAACAAACAATGCACAACGGCAGGCGCGGCATACTTAGACCGAGTTCAATGAATCCGATTCCGAAGGCGGCGGACTTACTCCGTGTTCACAAATACAGTTCACAATCGTTCCGGACTCACGCTCAAGGAACGACTAAGGTTTTGGATTGGAGTCAAAAACGAAAAGAGACCCTTTTTAATAGTATGATATGAACGATGTTTGCTTCCAGAATCAGAAACACCCGGAACCGTCGGAGTCAGAAACGAAAAGCGTACATATTCCAAGGTGCAATACGTACTTTTTTTCCTTCCGGAATCAGAGACACCACAGAAACAGCGGAACGGTGACTCTTTCGTGATTCCTAAATACGGTGGTTTAAAAATCGTTCTGTTTTTAAATCTTACTAGGTTATGAATGGTTTGGAGGAAAGTTTTAAAGGTGTTATGTGTTACCCCTAATCCTACTCAGTAAATTTCCTCTTATTTTTAACGTCAAGTTTGCAAAATTTCAATAAAGTTTACCAAAATTCTACTTTAAGGGTTGGAAAAGGGGGATGTGGTGATTTTTAGAAATCTCATGTAGAGAGTGACCTTCCTCTTATTTTGAAGGTCAAATGTGCAAAATTTCATCAAGCCCGAAAAAAAAACTGTAGATGTGTATTCAAAATAAACACCTCGCCCGCCGGGGACGTTTTTCTTTATATAATAGAAAATGGAGAAGATAGAAGATAACGCATGTAATAGGTCTGTGGCATTACATTGCAAATACACCGCATTAATACAAATATAATGTTTTCTAAAGATGTATTAACTTACCTATATTATATTGTTTATCCTGATGAGGGGAGCTTTGCTTCTGAAACATAGAGATGTTTGCATATTAAATACTGTGGCTTTAAACACAGTTAATGTTATTAATTTGAGAAATATAATGAATTATATTCAAAATCTGTAATGTTATAAATATTTTCACTTGTTTAAAAAAAAAACACTTGCAAATTAAATATAAACATTTAGCGTGATAAATTCTATTATTACGTTTAGTCGAAATGTTAATAATAGTTGAAAAACAAAGAAAATAAGAAATAATATATATTTGTGTATGGAAATATGATTTTATTCCTATCTTATTTTATTTGATTTTGCTTACATATTTACTAAATATCTACCTTTACCTTTTCTTTCAACATGCAACTTTACATTGTTTTTAAAATGCTTCTGTTTCTATTTCTAATTATGTTATCTTAATTTTTTAGTCACAACAAACTTCGACTACCATAATACGGGTACGTGCCTAGTTTGGTACTTGAGCAATGTACACTCTGTACCAAACTTATAAAATGAATAAATAAATAAAAAAAATATACATATATAATTTTTTTTATGTATGTACTTATTTATTTATTATTTTATCAATTACACGCCCAGAGGGCTTTTACATACAGATACATTATTTTTAAAACCACACAAGAAAAAAAAAATAGAAAAAATGCACAATGGTTAAATTACACTTGAAAAAGGTTAAGTTACATTTGAAAAAAGAAAAATTAAAAAACTGCACCAAAGCTAAAAATGCGCAGTAACTGAAAAAAAAATTGTACGATATCGCAAAGTTAACATTAATAACAAATAAGTAAATTATGTGAAAGTAGTAGTTATCTTTCAAATTACCGACCGGTTTCAAATCTTCCATTTATATCTAAAATCTTAGAAAAAATTACTGCTTCACAGATAATAAGTCACTTAAATTGAAATAAATTGTTAACTAAATATCAATCTGCATACAGAAGGTTCCACTCAACGGAAACTAGATTTCTACGCGTTTTGTCGGATATAACTCTGGCCATAGAGTCAGGTAAGCTGACACTTCTTTCAGTCTTAGACATGAGTGCCGCTTTTGATACGATTGACCACGATTTTCTTATCACACGTTTAGAAGAATACTTTGGTTTAAATTGTGGCGTTAAGAATTGGCTGACATCGTATTTAACCAATCGTTTACAAGCAGTGAAGATTGGGCAAAACCAATCAAAAGATGCAACCCTTTCATCTGGAGTACCTCAGGGGTCCGTTCTGGGCCCTCTGCTGTTCATCATTTTCACAAATGATGTAGCTAAAATAATAGAATCGTTTGGTATTCAATTCCACTGATTTGCTGACGACCAGCAAGTTTATTTCTACTGCTTTCCAGAAGAAATAGACAGACTAAAAACTCACATAGCTGAGTGTCTAGAATCAATAACTCGCTGGATGACCTCAGATAGATTGAAGCTGAATCGTTCAAAAATTGTGTTTCTCTGGACCGCCACAAGCAGACGTCAGCATATCATTGATAACTCCCCAATAAATATTTCAGGAAGTGACATTACTCCGAAGACGTGTGTTAAATTACTCGGTGTCAATCTGGATGCAGACTTTTCCCTTAAAAGTCAAGTAAACAGAACTGTAAGTATAGGGTTCTTTCAATTAAGGCAAATAAAGGCAGTACGGAGAAACCTGCCAACAGAGGCAACGAAACTGCTTGTCAATTCGTAGGTTGTGTCACGTCTAGATTACTGTAACGGAATATATGCGAGTCTCCCCAAATACCAAATTAACAAATTATTACAAAGTATTCAACGCTGCAGCAAGACTTATCACTGGCGTATCTAAATATTTTCACATTTCAGAGCATCTCAAAAATCTCTACTGGCTCAAATGTCCTGAAAGAATCCAGTTCAAGCTCTGCTGGATGGTATTTAAGTCACTTAACGGAATGGCTCCGGCTTACTTATCAGAACTGTGTATTCCCGAAAATACCAATTCATGGCAGTCCACCCTTAGGTCAGCAGCGTCATCAGCTATCGGCAGGTTGAAGGAACCAAAGCGCACACCTAATACTAAGTTCGGTGATCGTGCTTTCGGAGTGTCAGGACCTAAAGCCTGGAATGAACTGCCGCATGACTTAAGAATTATCAAAGACTCAACAGAATTCAGAACTAAACTTAAAACACACCTTTTCAGACAATCGTATCCATAAATTGAAGAAATTCACCTGTAAATTGCTTAGCTAGGCTAGCCGGTTAGAACTTACCTAAAGTCATTAAATAAATTAAAAATTCACACAAATGCGTCCACAGCCCGCAAAACTGTAAATAACCAAAGTGTAAATAAATAAAAAAAAATGTTAATATCTATTAAAAGCTTCTTACGCTTTTTAATGTCATTTTATAGATATTTTCGGGTCCTAAAATTCATTTTATGAATACTTTCCAGTCCTGTAAGTATTTCAATAAATACTAACTCTTCTTGTGCCACCAATCTTCTAATAAATGTAACATCAATAGAAAAGGAGCAACAAATAACCATGTAAAACTCTCTACGAGTATAAATAAATTTTCTAATAAAACTGAGTTCATCTGAAGCGACCCGCCAGGTAAGTATGTTTTTCTGTATCTGTTTGTACATAATTAGATAAAGAATAGTAAGTAATATTTGTACAGCGCCCTTGAGGTGATCTTTCACAAAAACGGCTCTATACAAATCATCCAATTATTATTATTATTAACAATAATGTTTAAACTAGGCAGAAACAATTCGTTCATCCTTCTTTTGAAATTTTGCCAAGTTTTGATTATTGTCAAATACATCCATATCATTTAAGTATTTGTTACCGAGACTGTGTAAGCGTTGAATTGGGGAATTTAAAGTATAGTTGCAACGGGATATACATATGTAAAATGTGAATGCCTGTCTTGTAGTTCGTTTGGGTATGTACAGGTTGTAGTTGTATTTATTTGTTCATTTACATTGGGAACATTTGTATTTGCGAAACATAGTAATTTATCATCAATTGAGGAACACGTAAGTTGAAGATGCATTATATTGGCCTGGTCGATATTAATTCCTAACTAGACATATTGCCTGTTATAAGGAATTAAATATGTGGTGGCAATCAAAACATCGAGTTGTTAGGTGTTTATTATTTTAAATTTATTGTTGAAGCTCTTTTCGGTGGGTTCCAAAATTGTACTAGAAAAAATATAATGAAGATATAGAAGAAAGAAAGAAAAAGAAAACAAACGAAATTAATGTACTATTAAAAATATATATAACGGTCACAACATATACAACAGGTTCTAGGACTCAGTTCTTCCCAGGTCAATAATATTGCATTCCCATGAGTTATCGGTTCAACTCATTTTGGGACTGTTCATTTTGCTACATAATATTAAGTTTAATAAAGTTTTCGAGGCAAATTTGTAAAATGTAATTAAAAAAAATGAATCGGTACCCAATACGGTTTTCGAAATAAAATAAAATTTCAACATTTCATTGAGTTATTTTGAGTCCCGGTGAGTGCGGGAATAAATATTTACTGTTTTTACGTTGGAGTGTGAAAAAACCGTGTTTGTTTTCACAAGTATGAGCGTTACGATCGTTACAAATCGATTTAGCTTCCATAACACATTTAAATAAACATTATCCGATGCGGAAAAAACAAAAAAATTTCAAAATTATTTCTTTACATTTGAAACAAATTAGCTATTTGAAATTTAAATTATTGGAGCCGGGTGCAGGAAGATCTGCAGTCCCTCGTATCTAGGATGAACAAAGTATCTATGAATGATGAGATAGTGATGAATGCAAGTAAGTCTAAAATTATTCTGTACGAAAGCAGTGTGCAATATAGTTGTGAATGATGAATACTTGGAGCAGGTGAATGAGTTTGTATATTCGGGAAGTATGTTTTTGAGAGTTGGAAAGACTGATCGTGATATTGAGTGAGTGCAAGAAACTCCATTAACGGAGGAGTGAACGCGGTTGGCGCTAACAAAAAGTAATGTAACCGAAACTTTGAAATATGAACAATTTAAAAAAAAACAAATTAGCTCCCTGAACTTAGATACCCTTAACGTATACTATCCAGCATTTAAATTTGATTATTTTTTATTATTTATTGTTTAAATGTAACAACACCAGGGCTGAGCATTACAAACACTCGCTTGTACCTAGATTACATGAAGTTAGTAATAGTTACGCAGATGTAGCGGATATATTTAACTGCACGGAAGGTAAGTACAAGAAGGCTATACTATCATACCTTTTCAATCAATATTAATATAACTTAAGTTTACTACATGTTTTATATGTACGCACATCTTTCACTCTTATATCCTTCATGAACTTTTATTCTTTATTTACTCTCTGATGTCATTGTACGACCTAATACCACATTTAATAGTTACCTTTTAAAATTATTTGCACTATATTCTTATGGTTGTAGTTAACTGTGACATATAATTATTGTTTATGGTATATTTATACCGTTGATATTAAATAAATGTTATTAAATTATGATATAGTTTTGTTGATTTACGTTTGTAGTTACTCAATGTTCCCATAACTACGAGCTACTGAAGTTCAACTTATGCAGAGTAAACCAACAAGAAGTAAAAAAAAATCATGTACATGCTTTATCTATGTTATAATTTTGTAATTTTTTGTAATAAATAAATAAATTTAATAATATTATAGGTGGTAATAGGATACTCGGAATCCGCAACGTATGAACTTAAATCGATGCGTGGACCAAAACGCTGCTGATTTATGTAATTTTACTCTGAAAACGAAAGCAAAAATAGGTACATGTCATATTGATATTTGCTTCAAGAAGACGTTATGAAAACAATAATAAAAATATTATCATAGTATTCCTTATGCTATGATTGCAGAAAGTTGCCGTGGAAATAAACTAAAGTAGCACAGAGCATGCTAATAAGAAGACGTAATAGCTATTAGATGCAGTTGCGTATTTAAATAATTATAATCAATATCTGTCATACAATAAAATGGTGATATCGTCTAAAGTTTACAGGTTATACTAAATTATACGATTGTGTAACTAAGTAACTAAGTAACCATCACCCCGTTTCTCCGCAGAGGTAGGCAGAGAGGACGGACTGCCAAACAACTCGATCTCGGCATACATTTCGTGCTTCATTCATATTCATACATCGTTTTATACATTATCTTCTGTTATTCTGACTTCTGATATGGTCCGACTCAACTATTTGATTTACTTGATCGTGCCATGTCTTCCTAGGGCGTCCCCGTCTGTTTCCATTCACATTCGCGTCATATATTCTCCTTACACTAATTTCTTCGTTCGTTCGCTCTACAAGGCCAAACCATGTAAGCGTCTTTTTCTTAATCTTACTCACCACGTTTACATCATTGCATTCTTTGCGAAGCTCAACATTTTTCACACGATCATACATAGTTTTACCACACGTTCGCCTCAGAGATCTCATTTCTACAGCATTCACTATACTTTCATCCTTCCTCTGCTAGTTCCATGCCTCACTGCCATACATTAGGGTTGGTATCAGTACTCCATTGTGGACTGTTAACTTCGCTTCTTTGGACAACTTTTTGTTAGCGCCAACTGCGTTGCAATGCAATGGGAAGTAATGCAAAATCATGTGTTTTCGGTTTGAGAATTTGATGACCTAGAAATATCGTAGACGATTTAATTAAATACTGCAAGTAGAACACACCTTGACCTTTCGTATAACCGTACAATTTTTTGTTGTGTCTTTTTATAAGCCTAGAAAAAAATAAAGTATCAGACATTAAAAAAATGTTTAAAGCGCAAACTCTCCTACTTACGAACCCCCTTTCCGATGTTGTCCTATTGTTCATTGGAATTTTAGCAGGTGGATGGCCTTAATGGAGTTTCCTGCATTTACCCTTTTTCAATATTCTTATCAGTCTTCGTATACATACTCCCCAAATACACAAACTCATCGACCTGATCCAAGTATTCCTAATTCACAGCTATATTGCACACTGTTTTTGTACTCTCTCTTTCAAACACCATGAATGCGCATTAAATATGAATAAATAAAATGTAGTGACGGAGGAAAAACAAAACATATAAACATCTTGCCTGTATAGTCCATAACAATACATTATGTAATTTGGTCAACGGGTTGCTAAAAAAAACGTATTTTATGTATCATGTTTTAATCTCGATGATTGCTTTAAATCAGAGGTGGGGAACCTCCATCCCGCGAAGTTTTTTGGTCGGAAAAAGAAAAAAAAAGTGGGACTCAAAACTGAAAGATGAAATCCAGGGCGCCGTGCATGTACTTGTACGCAATATACTCGTAACTCACAATTTCACAATATCGACATTCTTCACAATACCTTTTCAAAATATTTAGTCGAAGTAATACGTACGACCACAAATGGATGTACGACTATAAAATGTATCGAGAGCATCTTCTGTCCCGATCCTATCTTCCTCTTCCTCTCCCCCTTCCTTCTTATTTTGTTTTTTCTTTATATTGTTTGCTTCGTAAATGAGATCTGTATTAAACCACTGTTAGTACAAGAAACTTTGTTGGCTTACCTATTGTTAAACTTCCTCGGTATATATATTTTTTTAATTAAAAGCTGTTTGTTTCTTACAAATAAATGAATAAATTAATCACCAAAAAACATGTTATCATAAATTGCATTCGGAAATCAAGAACGGTTTGCATTGACGTAGTCTGGAACTTTATTTTGTAATTTTTTTTATTTTTTTATTCCTAACACGATAATAGATTTCCTTCGGATAATGCATTACACGTGTCTTCAAATAAGAGTTAACAATTTTAACTCTCGGTAGGTCGAATACATTTTAAGATGATATAACGTTAATTAAAGCCCTTGGACTCACTCTAATTTTAAAGCAAAAAAAACAATCCTCGTATTCCTAGGGAAATTGTAAATTGCTAGTTGCAAAATACGGATCGGAGATTCGGAATCTCGTCCCTCGAGATTTGTAGATCAAAGAAACATTGTCGTGTTCCGAGTGTAGTTGTAAAAATCTAATTTCGGGCCATACGCTACAAAATTTGTATTTATTTAATTTAATTTAAAAATAAAGACAAATATTCCCTGGTTACGAATAACCTGACGATATTTGAAAATCTCCTACTACCATCACAGTAAGCGGAAGATGTTGCTTGTGTCGTAATGGAGGACTTAGCCAGCCGAGGAATTGAACTCACGAAGCCTGGGTGAGACCCAAACACGATGCCACTGACCGGTGTATGATAAATGTATGAAAACCATTCTCTTATTCCGAGCGCAGTTATAAAATTCTAGGTACGGACACATATGCTGCATTATCATTTGTGAACATGAAGTTTGGACATGCATTACACTGCTCCATATATAGTAATTATATAAAAACTTTCCCTATTTCGTCATGTTTATTCTGGAAATGACAGTGTCTACCATTTTATTGAGACAATTCAACTTCAGCGTCGCAATATTATTCCCCTATGCGACGAATTCAACATCTGGGGAACAAATACTTCGATGTTGTTGACATATTTGGCACATCAATGTTACAGTATAATCATGCATTAGTACAGGTTTTTTTTCATCGAACAGAGCTAGGTTATTTGAAACTATTTAACTCTGGATGAAAGCTTCAAATTATGTTTCTTTTTATATTATTATTATAATGCATGTGTACCTTTTCAATATTTTTTGTAAATCTCCATATAAAAGCCTGTAATGAATGTAAATAAAAAAAAATCTAAAAATCCGGCCGGCGAGTGATATTACAAGCATCAAAAAGGCCCTCGGCGACAAAAAGGTTCCCCACTCCTACTTTGTTTGTTAATGAGTTAAATCATAATCAGTTAATAAATTTAATGACTGTTTTGCTCCAGTAGATATCGAGTTATTCACCTTTTCAGTAGGAAATTATTAATGTCACGGTACTGGAATATAATTGCTTAGCAATATTATAATGTTTGTATACATTTCAAATAATTATCGTCACTGATTTTTAATAGTGTTACGTCCTTGAAGGATTGATAGCTATTGAGAAGTATGCTGTATAAAATGAAGCCGATATGCAAAAAGGTAGTTATTCAATAAGGGCACTGGGTGATGTGACCCACCTAATTTTTAACGAATCACTTTTTAAGCCGGGTCTGCGTTTTTAAAACATTTACACAAAAAAAACAAAGGGGCGTTACCATACACATCTCTGTGTGCGTATAGAATGTTTTTGTCTTCCGACATCGATGGAAAACATTCCCCTCGCTGGCGAAGAGGGGAAATGGGGGAGGGGTCTATCTGTACGTCTCGTCCGGTACTTCATCATAAAACAGACGGGTTTTTAAGTTATGTGTACTCAGTTAAATTATAATATATTATTTTAAGAAGTTTGCTTATGTATCAGTAATAATAATAATGTTTTTAACTATTAAGTATTCTCTTATTTTGTCTGCTATTTCTAATAGTATTACAGCCCTCTTTTAAGGTACACATCGTGAGGTAAATATTAAGGTTCTTAGTTTGGGTTTTTTACGTAAATAAAAAAAACAAAAAAATAAATAAAACAACTTAAACCATATAAAAACTTTAAATCAATTAAAATGTGTGATTTTGCTTCTCCTTTAACTGAAATAGTTGTTCCTCCTTGTAAGTAAACTAATTTTGTGCGTATTGAGAAAGTCGTGCTTATAGGGATATTTAATCATCGTGATAAACACATTCATCGACTTATATTACAGTGGTTTACACAAAACATTTCTTAATAATTTAACATTCATTTTTTTTATTTTATTCAAACAATGATATTTTATTCCAACCTATAAAAACGTGTAGTACATTCAAAAGATTATTCTAGAACTCATCTCGTCGTCTACGCAAAATGTTTTGTTTTTAACCAAAACTAAACATTTTAGCAGGAGACGGGATGTGTATGAAAACAAATGTGTTTGTGTTTGGTTTTTGTGTAATGTTTCGGAAAACGTTCGCAGGAGACGCGTCTTTAAAAATAATACTTTTTATACAAACAATTGATTTCGCATTTAGCGTCAGTTGTCATTAAGCGTAATTTTGCAAATAGTTACTGCCATCTCTTGACGCATTTTATTAAGGCGATGCAATGGGAAGTAATGCAAAATCGTGTGTTTTCGGTTTGAGAATTTGTTGGCCTAGAAATATCATAGATGATTGAATTTAATACTGCAAGTAGATCACACCTTGGCCTTTCATTTAACTGTGCATTTTTTTGATATGTCTTTTTATAGGCCTAGAAAAAAATAAAGTATGAGACATTAAAAAAATGTTTAAAGCGCAAAATCTCCTACTTATGAACCCTTTTTCCCATATTTTCGTATTGTTCATTGTGGAAAATTAAGTTTTTTAGAATATGACCGTAAAACATTTTAATAATTATGTCTGAGCTTTACATAATATGAAAAAACCCGCATTTTGGTGATTTTTTTTACCGAAGTCGAAACATGCGGCCGATGTACATCGGATTTTCAACCTTGTCGCCACCTGCATAAGGAGCGCGTGATTTCGTTACAATTTCATCCTGTGGATGGCCTTAACAGAGATATTTACCTAGCGGCGTAGCGGTCAGCGGACACTGATTCATTCTTCCAATTAGCGGGTGACATCTTCAATGATAGCCGTATATTGGTCCCCTGGTCCCCTGCCCACGATAAATTAGATTTCTGAAATGGGAAACAAAAATATGAAATATGAAAATATTTTTGTTTCCCATTTCAGCAACATTCAGATTGGAAAGGCCGGTGAAACTTAAAATTACTTTAACCGTGTTTGGTGACCATTTCTGCGTAAAGTATGTACATATCAATTATCCTTCCTCTTCTTTTCCTTTACTCCCCCGATTTTCTCATAATAAGCCCTTATCTAATATACACGGCGTCCGGGAACACGTGATACAAGCGGGAATCTGGTGAATCTACATCACATTTGGATTAGATTTTTCTTATAATATTTTTTCGATTTGAGCCTTCGTTTTCGAGTAAGTCGACACTTGCTTGAATCCACTTTTATTCTTGTGTAAATCCGTCGACTAGTTTTGATTCGACTGAATCATCTTTGGGACTTATTGCTCATTGTGAAAATCAAAATATTCGGTCGCCACGAGATTACTATCGGGAAAAAATGCCTATTAAATCAAAATAAAACAGTTTTTTTTTGTTTTCTGTGTGATATAGATTCACCCATTTCCGGCTTATACCACTAGTTTCCGGACACCGTGATAATAAGATTTATTGAAAAAAAAAAACGTTTCTTTGAGGCAATTCATAATTGTTGAAAGCGAACTTGTTTTAAATCATTGAAGGTTAAAACTAGTTTATTATAACAGAGTACTTGTCTCCGGGTATTAAATAATACCGAAGTGTAAATTAGTTCGGGTAATTATAATATAATTATGTAGCTCTTATATCATCAATGTTATGGACATACAGCATTCGCATTAGCAGTTCGTTCTGGCTGATTTACCCCAGCATCCCACTATTCTAACTCTTGAAAACACGTTGCTTTTTTCACTATGTCATCCACTCATATTATATTATACTGAATACTTACTTGATACTTATATTATATTAAATACTTACTGGATACTTATATTATATTAAGTGCTTACTGGATACTTATATTATATTAAATGCTTACTGGATACTTATATTATATTAAGTACTTACTGGATACTTATATCATATTAAGTACTTAATGGATACTTATATTATATTAAGTACTTACTGGATACTTATATTAAGTGCTTACTGGATACTTATTATATTAAGTACTGGCATTATTCACAGATTATTACTATTTTTCCCTTCCTAATGTCTCTGTGTAATTCTCTTATACGTTATCATGCATATATATCATATGTTACAAGTGGCATGCAGTTCACAAAGGCTAAGTAGCTTTATCTACCCTAAGAAAAAACGAACCATTAGAGAAAATAAAACTTTTTTTTTTTAAATAATTTGAAAATATATTTTTTCTCACAATCGTCCTATTTCTCACAATTGAATTATGTCTATATGACATATTTTCACTATTTAGTAAGATAATATACTGGTCATTTTCAAATATTTCATGCATAATTCATACCCGAACTTGAAAAACTACACACAGCCTACCTTTGATAATAGATCAATGCATGCCACTGTATGTTACACTTATACGAGTATATCTACTATGTATAATGTTCTTTTCTTTTCTGTATTGTACCCAAAATCATTTAAAATCTTAAAATATGTAAAAGATCGTCAGGGCGTTAATAATTGATAAATAAAATTTAAAAAATGACCGCTACCAACTCTCCTCCACCAACTCTCCTACACCAATTCTTCTCCACCAATTCTTCTCTACCAACTCTCCTTCACCATCTCTCCTCCATCAACTCTCTTCCATTAACTCTCCTCCACCAACTCTCCTCCATAAACTCCCCTCCATCAACTCTTCTCCACCAACTCTCCTCCACCAACTCTCTTCCATCAACTCTCCTCCACCAACTCTCCTCCACCAATTCTTCTCTACCAACTCTCCTTCACCATCACTCCTCCACAAACTCTCCTCCATTAACTCTCCTTCACCAACTCTCCTCCACCAACTCTCCTCCATCAACTCTCCTCCACCAACTTTCCTCTACCAATCCTCCATCAACTCTCCTCCACCAACTCTCCTCCACAAACTCTCCTCCACCATCTTTCCTCTACCAATCCTCCATCAACTCTCCTCCACCAACTCTCCTCCACAAACTCTCCTCCATCAACTCTCCTCCACCGACTCTTCTTCACCAACTCTCCTCCATCAACTCTCCTCCACCAACTTTCCTCTACCAATCCTCCATCAACTCTCCTCCACCGACTCTTCTTCACCAACTCTCCTCCATCAACTCTCCTCCACCAACTCTCCTCCATCAACTCTCCTCCACCAACTTTCCTCTACCAATCCTCCATCAACTCTCCTCCACCAACTCTCCTCCACAAACTCTCCTCCATCAACTCTCCTCCACCGACTCTTCTTCACCAACTCTCCTCATAACTTATAAGAACAATATTGTGAAGGGTGCAAGGAGTAAACGGTTAGAAACCTGATTTATTATTTTGTCAACATTTTAAAGTGTCCATTCTAAGTTTATCGAAGTAATTATTTTCCGTAAGGAAGTTCTACTTTTCAGCAAGAAGTTAGATAATTCCGAACAACCGACGTATTTTACCAATATCTCTCAATTGTTTACTTGAGAACTTAAACAACCCTTTCAAAGCTTTCAGATAGATTTATGGCTCTGAAACTTTATAGACTGTCGACAAAAGGCTTTGATAACAGAAAGGGTTAAATAAATTAATACAATTTTCACGAAGCAGAAGCAATCTTATCAAATTGTTTGCCTAAGAAATATCAACTTTATTAATAAAGCGACACCATAAACTTTAAAATTTTCACCCTTGCCCAAGGAGACATTTTCATGACTTTAAACTGAAACAATAGCGGTTTTACCATAAATAGGAAATAGCTTAATAACGACCTCTGTTAGCGGTGATTTAACGTAAAAGTATTGCGCAATGTGTGATTTATTCAACTCCACCACCCTTACATTAAATAATCAGATAAACAGATCTGATCACCAAACACGACTTCAATCATTTCAAGAAACTTTTCATGATGGTTTTTCACCAGGGAGATACTGAGAGTATCTACCACTCTTGAACGTTCCGCATGTATGCTATATGTAATTTGATATGAATTTAACGTGATTTTTAAAACACAAATTAATTAAATTCGAATTCTAATTTACATTCGTTAAATACTTGTAACAGCGCCCTTGAGTTGATTCATCGCAAAAACGGGGCTGTAAAAATAATTCAAATATTATTATTAAAGAACATTTTGAAAATTTCCTTCTTTGGTCTGCTAAGATGTTTCTTTCAAATGTATTTATTATTTGTTAATTATATTTACAGAACATAATAATTATAAAAGGATTGTTAGATGTCCACCTCACTGGGAAAATTCATATGTCGAGACAGACGTAGGCGGTACATAAAAATATATAATGATGTAAAATAAATAATTGAACAAAGAAATTGAAATTAAATTTAAAAAAACTCTTTTGGTGTATAGGGGTTAGGTTGTATACATATGTTATGTTTTGGATTTTTTGTAATCCAGGTAAAAGAAATTATAAAAATAAAAATCGATTGGATATACGAGTATGTCAAAGATAGATTCAAAATTGAGTAGGTACGTCTAAGGCGCGTCCAGATGGAGTCAGTATTTAATCGAGTAGCTAGCGGTAACTAGACCACTGTATTGCCAGTGCTGTCCAAACGTGCATTTTAGTAAGTTGATGCCCCCAAATGCGCACCGTAGGTATTCGTGAACTCGAATGTGATAGTAGATTAGTGCGTGTCCAAACGCTGCTAATGGACAGCAGCTGCCTCACCTTCCTACAAGGGTGCGCGCGCAGACGGTGTGGGAGATGCTCGTAAAAATAGATTCCATTATATTCCAGTCAACTAAATTGTTACTAGTACTTACCACTGAAGTGTTTTGTCCATACGTGGCCAGTGCCTACTAATTCTACTAAACGTTTTAGTTGCCACTAGCTACCAGTGGAGCGCATTGCACTATGACCAAATGTAGGCTGTGTGTAGTTTTTCAAGTTAAGATATTAATTTTGTATTAATTATTCGAAAAGGACCATTAAATTATCGTCTTCGGCTGGATGTTATGACCAACGGAATAAATAATAGTACATTTTAAATTATTAATGTTATATTTCGATCGTTTGTTCTTTTGTTTGTCTCTAGTTGTTCCAGTAAAAATAAACTAAGATCCTATCTTTCGTAGTTAGCAATAATAAATGTATTTAAGTTGTCTCCATGTGGCCTAACCACAGATTGGTAATGACTTTGAACTAGTGGTGGGCGAAGCGGCTCGGTTTAGTGAGCCGGATCACTAAATCACCTCTCTGTAAAGACAATCCACATGAAAACTGGACGAAAAAATAATCGTGTAAGAACGTCTTAAGGACGTCTTTAGGAGGGCCGAGAGAGCGAGGGAGAGGGCATGGTGCGCGGGGACGCGAACCGTCGTTCAAAGGAGCCAGATAACCGAACCGGTACGCTACAAAGAGCTGATTTAGTGATCCGGCTCACTAAACCGAGCCGCTTCGCCCACCACTACTTTGAACATCGAAACAGATGTCGCAATAAAAATATTTTTAATTTATAAAGAAAATAATGTTACTTAATTAATTTCTTTTCTAAAAAATAATAGTTCTTACGCATTAATGTATCATTAAAAAGGTCGTTTAAAATTATAAAATCTTCATCGTTTTTTTACGATGTGATTGAAACGCTAAAAACCATTATTTAATAAAACCTGTTACTACGAACGTGAAAAAATGTAAAGGTTATATTTTAATTCGACTCCTTGGTGCGTTTCTTCAAACATGTTTTTCTAACAGTAATTGATACCCAGCGAGCAGGAAATTCCTAGAAGTGTAAATTATTCTGACTTAAAAGAAAACCTATTGACTACTCGGTCCAAGACGAAGATTTTTTTATTTTTTTTAGTAGCTGATGTGTACCCGTCATTGCTAAAGAAACTATCTCCAAATAATGAAACATTAATTTGAAAATTTTATTTTATTCCAAACGTTTATTTTTTCAAAATGTATCTAAATCATAAAGTTCTTAAGTAGGTACCTACTCGTGTTTTCTATTTTGAATATATTTTACCCAAAAAAAACCTTCTTCTTTTGGATATGCAATCTGTGGCTAACCAGAGTGTTATATCTATGGGCTAACCTAAATAAAACATCGCGGGTTCAATGTTTTTCATACTAATTTTAAAACATTATAGCATCAGTTTTGCATATTGGATTTCATTCAAACTACTCTCTAAACCTTCCCGGCACTAATAAAAACAGACTGTGCTATTTTCAGCGAAACCGGTCTAGTAATTTTCGAGAACATCGAGGACAAACAAACAAACAAACTTACATTGATTTTTATATATTGCAAAAATAAACAAAATATTTACATAAAAGCATCATACATAACATATAAAATACGAGTACATACAGTCGGCGTGTAAATATCTCTTATTGATGTGTTTACAATGTTTGTGGTGTACGTAACAAAGTTTATGAATTATTCAGTTACAATAACAATATTTATTTACTCAACTCACCAAAACTCTAACTAACTAACTAACTAACCATCACGCCGTTTCCCCGCAGGGGTAGGCAGAGAGGACGGACCGCCAAACAACTCGATCTTGGCATACACGTCTTGCTTCATTCACATTCATACAACGCCTCATACATTATCTTCTGTTATTCCGACTTCTGACATGGCCCGACCCGAGTATTTGATTCACTTCATCGTGCCATGTCTTCCTCGGGCGTCCCGGCTTCTTCTTCCATTCACATTCGCGTCATATATTCTCCTTACACTCCTCTGTTCATTCATTCGCTCTACATGCCCAAATCATCTTAGCGTCCCTTTCTTAATCTTGCTCACTACGCTTACATCAGCCTTGCATTCTTTACGAATCTCAACATTTTTCACTCGATCATACATGGTTTTACCACACATCGTCTCAGAGATCTCATTTCTACAGCATTCAGTCTACTTTCATCCTTCCTCTGCCAGTTCCATGCCTCACTGCTATACATCAAGGTTGGTATCAGCACTCCATTGTGGACTGCTGAAACTCGGTGCGTGCAAAAACACGATAGTGCAATAATGACATTGTTCGTTTGCACGATGGCCAAAGAAACGAAGATGTTAAAATGTTAAAAATGTCAAAGAGGCTAATTCATTGCTTACGCAATAAAAATTTTATATAATTAATTTTATATTTGAAGACATTAACAAATTATCTCCTCTGGCCCC
Source organism: Halesus radiatus (assembly GCA_022606495.2). Lineage (NCBI taxonomy): Eukaryota > Metazoa > Arthropoda > Insecta > Trichoptera > Limnephilidae > Halesus > Halesus radiatus. Next base: position 49,075 of record JAHDVE020004833.1, on the reverse strand, counting down.
CTGTATAGAGATTTCAAATGCATTTACGGAATTTGAGACAATGTAAATTTTGTAATGTTTACTTAATTCATGTCTGATGGTATAAGAAACTAATGAAAAGCAATAGATATGAGACGGAAAAATAAACAAAATCGAAAAAGAAACGTAAGGTATACAATGATAGATAATATGAGAGAAACAAGCGAAAATATGAAAGAATCAACAGGAGACAGTAGGACAAAAAAAAGCAATACGACATAAGTAACAAAGTAGTAGATCCGATATGATTGAAACGAAAAGCATGGAGGTTACAGATTATGTCTAAATTCCATGTTCTTTTAATAAGGATAGCTGGAGAGTTCTCGTTTTTACGAGCGATGCGTCCATTTTATCCAAGTGATCTTGTACAGTTTTTCTTTTGCTGCTTTTCGGAGGGCAGCATGCAGTTCCTTGTTCTCCGGCGATAGGTGTTCGCAGACGTAGACCGCCGAGATTTATCAGTGCAGTATTGTAGAAGCGCAGCATTGAGTTTATTGTATGGTTTGTTTTTGTTATAGTTTTTGATAGACATAAGTAATCCGTCCCTTGTTCTGCTGTCTGCTAGTTTGACTATTGTTTTTCATGTTCGATCAGAAATTTTATTGAGTTTTTGAACCCGGTTGTATGCTAATATATCATTTGGCGATATCGGAAATGATACTATTTTGCCTATTTGCAGAAATGTTTCTGTGATTTCTTCGTTTCTTTTTTCAGGCAGCATCTGGATGTCCATGTTATTATTTCGATATGATTGCTCCATGTCTCTCATTTTAAATTCAGTTTGCAGGCCTTGGTATACACTGTTCATGGTATTGATTATTTCGGTGTAATCGTTGACTTTTTAATTAATTATATCATATTGGTCTGATAGAAAATGTATTGCTTCGTCGATGTGTTCCATTTTTTAAGACTTTCTTTTACGTCGCTTAGTTAAGAACAATTTTATTGTCGATGATGTCGATCATATCCTTCTTCATGTTTGTTAAAAGTTTTTCTGAAAGATCATTAAATTTGTTGTCCATGTGATTAATAAGTTTGGTGATTATATCGCTAGAGTTTGGCCCAAATTGCTCGGACTCATTAGCGGAGCAAATTTTCAGAGATTGAACCAATGATATTTAACAATGATATTTAACACTGCACACACCAAAGACACAGTTCTATCCATTGCGGTATATAAATGGAGTAAACACCAGCGTTTGAAATACGGACAAAAGCATGAGACCAATTGGCATCATTGAGATAACACGGGCTTCAGTCGATTACAAGCTAAATACCTACATGAGTGGACATGTTATGGAAAAGATAGAAAAAGCAATGGTGCAACCTCGTCGTTTTTACTAAAAGCAATATTCGTGTAAATTGGAAAATAATGAAGTAGGCACGCGGGTAACTTAAATGCTCACACGCGAGAACAATATGTTTCACTGATTTTGCAAGGAACGTAGACTCTATACTTTAATTCTTCTATCGGTTTTATTCTTCAGTGTTTATACCTACGTACTGTATAATTATCTGCTAGGTACTGGCTAGACAAAGGTACCATTCGTTTCTTGTTAGAGCGATCAGCTGGGACTGTAATATTGTATTTTCACCGGATAACCTTGAGTTCTTACATCGACAATGGACTGTCTATAATCCGCTAGTTTGTCAATAGACGCTCAACGAAAAACGAAAGTTATTTTACTTAAAATAGAATAGAATAGATTACAGAAGAGAACAGAGGGTTTTATTTATTTAATCATTTAAGATGATTTTAACAAATCTCAATTGAAATATGAAACAGAAAAAGCAAATATATATTTTTTTAACTGTCAACGGTCGAATCTGCGAATCGAACCGATTGATGAAATTAGGATATTATTTAAATATAATAATGTTAATAATTTATTTGTTTATTTGAAATACTAATTATTTAACAACAAAATGTAAGATAACTTTGACTAACCAACTAGGAACAAATCCCAAAGGGTTTTAGGACAGTCAAATTGACAAGTTTAGTTCAGATTAAGCGCCATTATACAAATAGAGATAGGAAAAATTGACATAGTATGATCATATAGCACACACACACACATATATATACATATATTTATAAATCGATTTTGCATTCGCACCCACAATAAGAAACTTATAAAAATGCAATATATTATTGTAAAACTAACATATTCAGAATTTCTATAAGTTTATTGAAGGACTTAGCTTCAAACTTACAATAACAATGCATTTCGTTTCATATTTCATATGTACACCCGCAAGATATAAATCTATATGCATATATCAAAAATGAATGTTTGTCTGTCTGTCCTCGATTTTTTCGTAAATTACTTGCCGGGTTTCGCTGAAAATAGCACAGTTTGTTCTTATTAGTGCCGGAATGATTTAGAGTAGTTTGAATGAAATCCATTATGTAAAACTGTTGCTGTAACGTTTTAAAATTAGTAAGAAAAACATTGAACCCGCCGTGTTGAATTGAGGTTAGCCCATTGATATACCACTCTGGTTAGCCACAGATTACATATTCAAAAGAAGACGATTTGTTTCGGTAGAATATTTTCAAAATGGATAACACAAGTAGGTACCTACTTAAGAACTTTATTATTTAGATACATTTTGAAAAAAAAAATATTTGTAATTAAATAAAATTTTCAAATTAATGTTTCATTATTTCATTGTTTAGAAATCAAATCAATTATGGCACCCAAATGACAATTCACAACTTCAAAACTTAAAAAAAAAAACAGATAATATCCAGCAAGGCCGATTACGCATCAGCAAGTGACAAATAAGATTTAAACAGTAACTGCAATATGATGAAATGTGCTGTGTTTTCTAATATTGTGTCCCGTGAATGCAAAATCATATCTACCCAAGATAAAACTTTATAATTTAATGTAAGTAAGTATGTTTCTGTATCTGTTTGTACATAACAAGATAAGTAATATTATTAATTATTAGTTAATTAATTGTTTTTGTGTTTAATTCGTAGAACTCCATTTATTTTTTTAAAATTTTAATGTAAATCAAATTTAATAATGTTGTTATTAAGTTCTGCAAGTATTTTTAGTTGTTATTATTGTGACAGCTGTTTCGGCGTTTAAGGCCATTTTCAAACTGTGGTTAATCCACATTGCGACGACTTATTTATATGATTTAATTTTAAGCTTTCTCAACTAGATTCAAAGAACATATAAGATGTTATAAAAATAAAAGCACTTCTTCAAAATTCGCAGAACATCTTTTAGTAAATAATCACGTCCGGCTTGACAACAACAAACCTAGTATGTTCACATTATTAAAACAATACATGCATTTAAATAAATCAATTAAGAAAACATTGTCAGTTAAATACGAGTAAAAACACATTATAAATGTGAAAACCTCACAAAATTCAGAATTTTAATTGCTTTCTAACTAAATCGGTTTTACCGATAATAAATCATTACCGATCCGCCCAAATTTTGAGTGTGGGTAAATTAAATCATATTAATAAGTCGTCGCAATGTGGATTAACAACAGTTTGAAAATGGCCTTAAACGCCGAAACAGCTGTCACAATAATAACAACTAAAAATACTCGAAGAACTTAATAGTAACATTATTAAATTTGATTTACATTAAATTAAAAAAAAAAAAAAAACCAAGTAATATTTGTACATTGCCCTTGAGGTGATTTTACACTAAAACTGCGCTATAGAAATCATCCATTTATTATTTTCATCATTATTAACAAATCGCAACAACCTAGCCATTAAACAACAATAGAAAATGATTAATGACGTAATGTATTCGATTAATCATTATGATGTTGCATACAATATGATGGATTATAACGTTGTATAAATAATATAAAATATAAGAATACAATGATTATTTAATTTGTTTTTAATAAAATAAACACACAATATTATTAAGTATTGTGTTGCCAGCAGTCATTTTTATTTTAATGACTTATTGTCAATATGTTAGTACTAAAAAAACAGCAGGTAATTGAAAATCATTATTACGGAATATTAACCCATCAGAATGTAACAGCATAATTAATTTGATGCAACAGAAGAATAAAGACAACCTCCGTGGTTGAGTGGTAATGATCATCTACTACGAATTCGGAGGTCGCAAGGGCAAGCGCAAGTAAATTCCATTTGATTCAATGTGTTATTTCATAATTTATACATTTTAAATAATATATAGTATATTTGCGGCACGTCCCAGAGTGATAGATACTTTCAGTATCGCACTAGTGAAATAACACCATTCAGAATCGACACGTTGCTTCAAATGACTTTAGCCATGTTTGGTGACCAGCACTGAATAGCCAGGCACTTCCCCTGCCCGTTACCTTTAGTCGCACAACATACCCCAATTGGGAATGCCATAGTCCCACTGGCTCTAGAAATAAAAAAAAAACATATATATATATGCGTTGTATCGACAACGGTCCTCCACATTAATGACCAAATTATTGATCTAAGAATCAATGGATGTCCTATCTGTTACCCCAAATAAACATATTTTTCTTTATTCTTTATCTATTTCCATTTTTGGATATTTAATTTACATTCGCTAAATACCTTATGTTAGGCGACTTAGACGGCTCCTTCATGGTTCGATGAGGAATCGACATAAATCGGATGCAGCAAAAACGCAGTAATATCTCGCTGCGTGAACTCGCACATTCTGCAGATGTCACTATATTTGGTATTGCAGATTTCTGTATTATCGTCCCGCATTCTGAACTATTCTTTAATAAAAATTATAATATTTAGATGATTTGTTTAGCGCCGGTTTTTATGAAAAATCACCTAAGGGTTGCTGTACAGACGTTTTTTTCTAATGCTCTATTTTATCACTAACTATAGACAATCCATTATTAATACTTATGATGGCTAACAAATTGCATTCACCAGTTAATCGATCTGTAATACCAACTACACGTACTATACATTTGATCCATGAACGTGATGCCGTGTTAAAATATACAGGTTATTAATTTTATGTACAGGCAATACTTTCGTTATTATAATTACCCCGACGAGGCTTGATCTCAGCGAAACCGGTTGGCGTTGAAATGTAATAAATTAGTTAAATAAAAGTTTTTTTTGTTTTTGTTTTAAACCACTTTATTTTATTTATATTTATGCATTATCGATCGGTTTCGGTTGAAACTCAACTTTATATGATGTGTACGTTCCTGATGAAGGTTGAGTTCAACCGAAACCGGTCGATAATGCAAAAATATAAATAAAATAAAGTGATTTAAAAAACAACAAAAACTTTCATTTAAATTATATTGTCAAGTCACAAAGTAGTTGCTTTCTTCGATAAATGAATAAATTAGTGTTTTATAAAAAGTGATTGTTTCATTTAAAACATTGTTTATTTTTTTCTTTTTTTGATGTCTATCGTAATTATTTTCGTAAAACAGTTATCATATTTTAATTTTTTATACATTATTATGAACGAATATTTACGTAAACTGTAAAATTATAACATCACAATATCGTTTTGATATAAACTTACGAACTTTTGTTTTATAATTATCGAACCTTTATGAAATATAATCGCAATATTTGTATTAACCGTCAGTACTTTATTGCGATTATGCGGCATTGTTTTTGTTTTATTTTACATATTTTTATTCTGTACCATAAATATTTCAAATGAGAAACTTTTTTTTAAATGTAAAAGACCTGTGGGCGTGTAGTCAATAACAAAAAATACTTTCATAAAACTTTTATTGCTGGCAATATACATCAATTTATTTAAAAGTACGGGTACTGCTGGTGGCTCCACTAACCTCTCCCCCTTTCGTAGGTGACACTTGTAACACAGAAATAATGGTTACAGCGGAGCTCTCAGCAGTAAGATCTTACACATGGGTAGTAAATTCGCATTATTTTTGAGAAGGGTGGTGTTATTTTCTCTGAAACTCATGTTATTTTTGGGAAAACGGGGTAATTTTTCAGCAAAAACGTTGATATTTTGTAACAAAAGGGGTGAAAAAATTATTTAAAAAAATTTTGTGTTCGCCTTTTAAACTACTTTTTTAATAATGTAAACGTACACATTTGTTTAAACCACTTCTATTTAATATTATAATCTCGAGCGGTTTCGGAAGTACGCTTCCTTCGTCAGGAATATATAAACCGCCCTAACCATACGAACGTACGTGATACGGCCGCTATATCATCGCCCGAACGCAACAAACCGTATCCCGTACGTTCAGGTTAAAAAATAACGATCACCGAAACCCACAAAACGTTCGTGATACGTCGTATACATCAAGTTCGTTCCTGCGTTATCGCTTTTAGTATGCCGAGGTAAGCCGAAGCTAACGGATGTGTTCGGTTGTTTTCGTATTCTCCCATACAAGTCACGCCGCTAATCAGTGATACTCCAAGCACGTGGAAAAAAAACCCGATGTTTTTTTACCTACTTTTTTGAAAAATAACCCAAAGGCAGTGCGGTTAAAACTAAACTTCGATATAAAGTAATGATAGATATACGTGAATATTTAAATATTGTAGTGTGAGCCGACCAAGGGGTAAGGGGTAATTAAGGTTTTTTTCGGGTGAGCAATGCGATTCACTGGAAAAATATCTATACGATAAATTAACGTGGTTATCCATTATACTAGACACATTATTTAGAGATTTTCCAACTTCCATTGTTAATATGATCAGATTTTTAATGAAGATACAGGAAAATTACTCAATTTTTAATTATTAATTATTTTTATTGAGATTTAAAACCTCGTTGTAATATTTAATCATTGAAGAAAATAATATTCTCATAACCTAAATGAAACATGAAAATGGAAAAAAAAACAACAGAAAATAAATTTCTTCAATGATTAAATATTACAAAGGGGTTTTTAAATCTTAATAAAAATAATTAAAAATTAAAAATTGAATATATTCTTTAGACTTTTATAACAAAGTCAATAGATGTCTCATATAAATAAAAAATCGGATGTTAATCCGAGACACTGTCTAGTTTGCAATTGTGTTCGTTAAGAACTTTGTAATCATCATAGAGATTGCTGCCAATAATATGGAATTAAAAATGGAGAATAATATTGACAAATCTTGAATTTGAGATACGATATCGATGAAGATGACATAAATTGAACTGGTTTCATTAGCTAAGTTGGTAAAGCGGTTGCTCTGGATAGGCAGAGGTCCTAGGTTCGAGTCCCAAATGCGACTGAAATCTTTTTATTTTCTGTTGTTTTTTTCCGTTTTCATGTTTCATTCAGGTTATGTTAATATTATTTTCTTCAATGATTATAGCAACAGGAGTTAAAATTCTGTACCGTACTAATAAAGGCAAAAAAATGATAATTTAGAAGCACTGGAAATTATAAAATCCCCAAATAATAATTCTAGTATATTGAATAACTAAGTAAATATATAGGTACAGTACTCTTTTAGATATTTTTCCAGTGAATCGCTTTGTTCTTACAAAAAAATCACTAATTACCCCCTTTCCCATTGGTCGGCTGCCACTTCAACACCTAAATATTCATGTATATCTATCAGTATTTTCGAGATTATTATATCGAATTGAAGTTGTTCAATACAAATTTGTACTAATTATGACAAGCCACAAAGTAAATGCTTTTTATGAATATGAAATTAAATATTATTTGTTTTTGAAAATCGATGAAAGAATGACAATTTGCGGCGTTTTCATTATGAAGTAAGCTGCGTTCCATTTTACGGATATTCAAGCTTGTCAAAACCATAGACAAATAAATATTTAGAACGTTCAATATTACTTTCTTGTTTTAAAATACCAGAATACCGCACAATATGAAAATTACAAAATTCGCATTTTTAGAATTTAAAAAAATCGCATTACCGCGAACGCGATATTAAGCTAACTTAATCGTAATAAATATACAAGCAAATTTACCTTATTTAGTTGCGGTTAAAAAATGTAAACACATTTGACATTGACACTAAAAACGCACTGGTGTTATATTTTTAATAGAACCGTAAATCACTCTCACAATGTCTTCATTCACACTAGACTTCAACAGACCCACGCGGCTAAAATGCTCTCCTTCTTTTAGCAAATAACCTAAAAGATAGGGAGAGTTTGCAATGATGATTCGGCCTAGCGAACTGCCTTAATCCTCGAAATCGTCACAATGTCTTCGTCCGCACTAGACTTCAAAAGACCTACGCGGCCAAAAACGATCTCCTTCTTCTTTTAGCGAAGATACCAAAAGACAGGGAGTTTGCTATGTTTAGGCCGGGCGCACTGTCTTGGTCCTCGAAATATTGAGTCTCGCGCGGAGTCGAACCTTCGGCCTCTCTCGCGAAGCTGCGGCCGCCCACTGACGCGATGGACCGCCGGTCGCTGGACGGTTGTGTATAGTACTGTATAGCCACTTCCCATTCGAATTCCATGCAAGGTCCTTCCTGATTCAGTTAAACAAGTGCCTGGTTTTGTAGTCAACTGATTTTAGAGTCGTGGAGATAGTAGAAAATGTAGAATATAAACAGAGGTCAACATATTGTGGGGAAAAAATGATTAACAGTGTTCCGCAGTTGCTTTTTATATGTGAATAGTATCGAACATCGAAAAGAAGTGATCGGAGGTCCCCGATAACAATGTGTTTTTATTTTTAATCATTGCATCATTGTGGATTAGAGCGCAAAGGTCCCGGATAGACTATGAGGTCCTGGGTTTGAGTCCCAGCTGCTACCGTTATCTTTTTCTTTTCTATTTCTTTTCGGTTTCATGTTTCATTTTGAGAATTGTTAATATTATCTTCAATGATTAAAAACATATTACAATGAGGTTTATAAGCTACAATAGGGTAATTATATTAGAAGACCCTCCCGGCAGATATGTAAAAGCAAATCCAAGCTTTCAACAACTTTTTAACAAGACTAACAGTTCATAATGGAGTCCTAATACCGACCCCGATGCATGACAATGAGGCATGTAACTGGCAGAGGAATAATGCAAGTAGACCGATTGCTGCATAAATGAGATCCCGTGTTTGGTGACCAGATCTGAACAGCCAGGTACTTTCTCACCTTCTTCTTTCCCATATCCTTCCCCTCCTCAATGCCTTCAGCCTCACAACATACCCCAATTTGGGATGCTATAGTCTCACTGATTCCAGACGGTTGGGAGCAAACCGAGATAATAAAAATAAAAATAAATCAATGTAATACTTTTTGCATCAGTTGATGACAAATTAACTGAGCAATGTCAATGATTATCTGAACCATGCGGTGTCAAAGTGTCTGTCTGTGACACGCGTGATGCCACCCTGTGACTGCATACTTCTTATCAGTCTTGTTAATCCGATGCATAACTTAATTGCGTGTTGATTGTGTTCTTGGAATTAATATTGTTATCCATTGCCGCCTTATTGTTGACAAAGTATCCACTGCATTGTTCATCACCTGTTATCGAAGCGGACCAAAGAATATGAAGTCTACAATGTCGAGATTTGTTAACTCAAGCCAGGGCCTTTTAATACCAGTCTTAATGACTTTTTCAGGGCTTTACGAAATTCTAAGATTATAGCAAATGTGTTTCTCCTCTTTTTTTCATTGCTTCATTCTTGTATTACATATATGCTATTATTTTTCTGTAGATCTTGTATATTTCATTTTATTTTATGTATTTTGTGTAATCGGCCATTGGCCCGTAAATAAATTAAATAAATATAACTACAATTATACTTAATCTGATATTGTTATTCCTATTAGTATTATACGTATTTTTTAATTTAAACATTTTTTCTACGCTCTTTTAAATAATCCTTATTCAGGTTTTTTAATATATGTTTTACACATTTCCTTATATATTTTTAAGCATTCATTTGTATATCTATAAATTTATTTTTTATTCTCATTAGACGATAAATGTCAAAAATTTGACGTCAATAAACGCCCCGGTTGCCGGAAATGAAATTAATTTCTTAAATTTTACTTAACCTTTCAGACTCGCTTGCCGTGTTTGAAAGTCGATGGGCGATTGGGGTTATTAGAAATGTTATAACATGTCTTATTTTTATTTAAATTTTTCTTCTTTTTCTATACGTTATATTATGGTTTCTGTTTTATTTCCTTTGTTTCTTTTTATGATTTAGTATCTCTATAAAGTAAACCAAAAACGATGCATTCTGTGAACAATTTTAACTGGATTATTTAACACTTGCACATTTAATTTTATGGGTTAGAAAATGTTAATAATCTTTAATTTTTCCAAAACAATAAATAAATAAGTCTTTAAGCCTAAGAAAAGGGATAAGGAATTTTCCTTAAAAAGAACCAAAAATAGGCCTCCAGCTACAGGAGGCCTATTCATAGAGGAGAGTCGTTACGGCCGATCGAGTCTAATGAATCCGATTCCGAAGGCGCTGACTCACTTCGAGTTCGCAAAGTTCGCAAATCTGGATTCACTCATTCCGAACACACACAAGGAACGGAAAAGGTTTTGGATTGGAGTCAGAAACGAAAGGCTCCCCTATTCAATAGTGTAATATGAACGATTTTTGCTTCCGGAACGGTGGAGCCGTGCGGACCGAAAGAAACGGATCCGAGTTCGTGTGGCTAAATTCGGAATTGGAACCGATTTCGTAAAATAAGAGAATGACCCACCTCTTCTGGTGGCATAGATTAACCACGACGGAAAATGTCGCTTTTAGAACTAGTGACAAAAAATGTTATTACTATCTAGTGAGGTAGGTACCATTTTACAAAACGCAATTCTTCGTTAAAAGGCTTATTTAAAAATAAAATAAAAATGTTTTAAAATGCATTATAATATAATGTAATTGTTTTTAAAAGTTTCAGTTCCAAATCTTGTATCTATTTCATCAATTCGAGTTTTCAAATAATCTCTTAACAATCTATTTATAATCTTTTTACAATGTCTCACCGGAATTCCGCAGATAATCAACAAGTCTTTAAGCCCCAGGAAAAATAATAAGGAATCTTCCCTAAAAATAATGGGAATAGTCCTCCAGGAACCACTCATTTTTTCACAAGGACTAATTTGTCACGGCTGATGACTTTCTTCTTAAATTTTGTGATTCTTATGAAGTGGATGATTGTAGGTCACCTGTTGTGAATTGTATTGATATGGTGTCAAACTGGATGTATGAAAAATAGGTTTAAGCCGAATGGAAGCAAAGCTGAATTTATATGTTTTGAATCACCCCGAATACAGCTTTTAATTGGCAATTATAGTCCAATAACGGTCTCCGGAGTGGATATTATTAACGTAAAATCAATTCGTTTTCTTGATGTTCACTTGTACCAAAATAATATTTCAATGAATACTCAACTTGGTAATACGGTAAAGTCTAGTGTATTTTTTGTAAGACAATTAAAATCCATGAGAAGTAAGTCTCCAGATAGTACTCCTGCAATAGTTTGTACGCTAGTCTACCTAATGAACATTTAAACAGATTCCTAGGAGCGTTCAACACAGCAGCTCGTCTAATATGCGCTGCCACCAAATACTTTAACACCACTCCTCTTCTACGTGATTACATACACTGGCTTTGAGTCACAGAAAGAGTTCATTAATTGTTTTTGTATTTAATTTGTAGAACTCCATTTAATTTTTTTTTAAATTTAATGTAAATCAAATTTAATTATTTTATTATTAAGTTCTGCAAGCGAATTATGAAGAAGTGCTTTTATTTTTACAACATCTTATATGTTCTTTGAATCTTGTTGAGAAAGCCCTTCCCGTCTGCCCGATATAGGTAGCGTTGCAGTCGGCGTGGTATATGCCACTAAACTAAAAATACTTGCAGAACTTAATAATAACATTATTAAATTTGATTTACATTAAATTTAAAAAAAAGAAAGGGTTCAGTTTAAAATGTGTCTTATGGTATAGAAGACACTGAACGGGCTGGCACCACCATGCTTAACTGATCTCTGCGTGAGGGATAATCTTACTCGGAGGCAACTCATGCTCAGGTTCTTCAAGTCCGATGCGTCGAACAGACTGGTTAAACCCTCTCGTAAGAATATTGCAAAATTTTGGGACAGAGCTTTTAATGTAATGGGTCCACATTCTTGTGTTAACGTTCCATTTGGTTTTTCGTCAGAAATGAATTTCTAAACCTTCAAGAAAAGTCTAAAAACATATCTATTTAAAAGAGGATACAAACTTTAACAAGATGTAAAGTGCCCTTGAGGTGATTTTATTAACTAAACGCCTTAGAAAAATTAAACATTAATTATTTATATAAATATATATTTTTTTATAAAATTATGAAATTGTGAATTCTTCCTTGTCGCTAAAAACGATTGGAAATATAGAAGTACATTATATTAGACTCGGGTGAGATCACCGGTTATGGCACGACCTTTATTGATTATCCATTGTTTCGTGGCGATTTTGAATTGACTTATCTGTCTTTTTTTGTCGGGTAAGTTACTGTATAATCCAGACGCAAAGTATCTGAAGTTTCTTTGTCCAAAAGTTATTATTGTTTTGGGCTTCATTAAGTGTTCTTTGGATTTATGTCGCGTATTTCGTGTGTTTTGAGTATTTTATTAGAGTTGTGATTGTTATTTTTTTTTTTTTACGCTCCTTTATTATTTTCCAGAAGATACATTATTTTTACATTAAAGTGCCGTTAAACTGATTGATACCAGTTTGTCAATTGGTTCTTAAAAAAGTCCACATTTAAAATTTTATAAAGGCGCGTATGTATCACATTATTATAAAAAAAACAAAATTTATAAAAATGCATGAGGGTATAAAAGTACAAGGAAAATCAAAACGAAAAATGGTATAAAAAAACAGAGAAAATCAGATAAAAAAGAAAAAAGAAAGAAAAAAGATTAATACAAAAAATCTTTTTCACATAACCATTTTTACAGCATACTTCTTCTGAAAATTAGTTAATTTTTTATTGAATTGGATAACATGTTATACATTTTTAAGGTTCTTCGACCGTTTTTATTTAGGTGTATGAGAATTAGAAGTCCATCGTTTGCAGTTAGCCTTGTGTTATGAGCGTGTACCACTATTTTGTTATATTCAGATTGAGGTGTATGCTGATTCACAATTTTAAACCACAACATAGCATGAACAGGTAACAAATTCACGGAATTGTATAGCAATGATTAATGTACATCATGTCTTTGTTCATATTCAGCATTGCTTAAGAGCAATTTGACTACGGAATATTGAAAATTTTTAACTAAATTAAGATTAACTGTGATAAATATTAATATCTTATTTATGCACACCGAAAAGAAAACACCTAGAATTGTGACCTATATTCTACACCAATTAGAAATACAACTGATGTCGCCAATGAACGAAAGACCTTTCGACTGCTTGGTCCAAGCTGTCTTGAAATTACAATTTTTTCAAAAGATTGATATTCACTTTATTCACCAGATTATTGTGTTCCATGTACACGGTTGACATTATCGCATTGTGTTCAATAGCTCGGCTGTGGAATGATCTGTCGGCCTTTGTGTTTTCTCCCTCCTACAACATGAGTCTCTTCAAGACCCAGGTTCACTTCTCCTTATCCTCTAAAAGACTCTCCACACAGCATCCGCGAAGATGTTACCATATACCATATGTCTTAAGGGAAATTATTTCCCTCAGGTCCTCCTGTGTGGAGTTACAATAAAAATAAAATATAAATACAAAACACGAGGTTTTCATATGCTAAAAACATTTTTATAAGCTGCAAATGCAATAATTTTTTTTTTCGCTTTCACTCAAATGCCGTAATATGCTTTTGTATTGTCAAATTTTCAAACGCTTTTTCTCAGCTTCGCCTTTTTTGGGTTGGACGCTTTCTCGATAACTACGTCCAATAATTCGGGATGTCACATGCCTACTGGCTCTGGACAGCTGGGATGTTACCACGGTATTAAAAAAAAACAGTCTTCAAGAATGAGCGTCGAGTTGATTGGCAATCTTTAGATTTTTTTCGAAGGAAGCAAACACTTTGTGGTGTGACATTATATATTAAATGGAAAATCATGTTTTCGATTTGAATTATTGATTTTTTGGTTAAGTACTGCGCGTGGAACGCACCCTGGCGGTAAGTTTTAAGGAGCAATAATTAAAAATGGATTTTTAATAAGCCCAGAAACCAAATAACATTTCTATGTTGTAAAATTGTCGTGTAGTTACAAATTCCACACTTACTAAAATATTTTGGATATGGTTTTATTTAAAGTAATAAATTGTGTTTAATAGAGTACGTATGATCAGAACACATTTCATAATTTGTTCCCCTGCTTCATAAAACAATTATAAAACATCTCTTTGGCTATATATTATGTCGCATAAATCGATGCAGGTGGCAATTTCAACCAAATCGCCACCAGCGCAAGGAGTATGTGGAATTGCTCAACAATTTTTTTTCTCAAGTAAAACAAACAATTTCTTTTTAAATTATCACCTACCGGTTTCGCTTATCCCAAGCCTCTTAAGAGTAAAACTTACAACTAAACAAAAATATAAGGAGTGATCATATATATAGTTGGGATATATGAAAGGAAGGAGACAAAATATAAAACGAAACAATGGAACAATGAGACAGAGGTATGCTTACGTGTAACAGAATGGGACAAAACATAAAAAAATAAAGAGACAGAACGTCCGAAAGAGGGACAAAGGAGAAGTAGGAAATTTTAAATTAACGGGAAATGTATCTAATATGGGTAAACATATTACTATCAATTTGAATGGCTTTCTTTATTTCTAAAGCTTCTAATTTATCTAACATAATGCCAAAATCATTATTGTGTAAAATATTAGCCCCGGTGCTATGATTATAGTTATGATTTTTTTCTAAATGAATTAAAAATTACTTTGTGATGACCACTTATTAATATATATATATATATCAACATGTTTCGAAATCAAAGCTTTCCTCATCAGGACATACAGATACTAAAAAATAATATTATCAAGTAGATAAATGATAAACATAGAACACAATAATGTAAGAATAGACAAATTATAAACAAACACAAATTGATTAAAAAAGGTAAATAATTAATCAAAAATTATTATAAAGCATTGAATAACAAATTTATATTAGAGATTAAAAAATAAATTATTTTTGTTATTAATATTAATCTGAAAATAAATTCCAAAGACAGCTATGCAAAAAAATGATTACTAATTATATTTAATTGACTATTAAAACGCTTTTTCTGATTTTTAAAATTTAAAATATGTCTAATTGTAAACCGGTTGTATTTGGATGTAAAATTGTTAAACCTTTATTTATATCAAAATAATGATTTGTTTCCGAAATATGTTTGGCAAATTTAGAATAATTATTATGACTTAAACACTTTAGGTGTTTCTTAACTCTAATTAAAATTTCTTGAAGTCTTTCCTATGTAAGAAAGGTGCAATTGCTACTCAATAATAATAATAAGAGTTAATTTCTATAGCGCAGTTTTGTGAAGGTTCACCTCAAGTGCGCTCAAATCTGAAATATTACTGAAACTACGCAATTTGGTGATTAATGGTCTTGTTTTGTTTCTTTAACTAATAATGTGTCGGTTTAAACGAATGTAGTGCTACGTTTTCTACCAGACAAAAACAAGTTTAGATTTTTAAAAGAATATCAAATTCCACAAAGTCGCTTCAGGTAATTTACGTGGATATCATGTTTACATTATTTCGGTGTGAAGAGGAGAAAATTGAAGACGGTTTTACGTTTCTCTGAACTTTTAAAACGCTTTTGTTTGATCAGTAATATACGCATTTCGATGTCGGAAAAACAGAAACTTAAATCCAGATATGATTTATAGCTGTCTGGTCGACGCCAACCAAAGACAATCAGAAAGACGCATTATCATAGACAAAAGGAATAAAAGAATGTTTATTATCAACATGTTTACTTATAAGCTAGATATTGACTGAAAGGAGAATGCTTGGAAAGACGTAACATATTAGTTTGGGCATCGAGTTAAATTTACCACCGATATTTCCATGTACATCAAATAAGGCGCAATATTTATTGTTTTCAATATAATTACATTACTCATTGGAATGGTAAATTGATGAACAAATTATAAAGTATCTGAAGCGATATACGACGCAGTGATGCCAAAGTAAATGGTTAAAATAAGAGAAGTTTTCCGACGAAGAATAGGCACATTAAATAAACAAATTGATCACTTTTGCCAATTTTTCAATCGCACCTAAACCGATTGATCTTTTTTTTTTGTCAAAATGTATAGCAAATATCTAGTACGGATTAGAAGTTTTAAAAAAAAATTTCAACTTACAAAATAGCGGCAACTTTAGAAAATATTTGGGGACTAATGGCGATCTACAAAAAAAAGTTTAACCCTGTTTACTTTGAAAATATAAAGAAATTGCCTCTAAAATCATTAAAAAATGATTTCTTTAATGGCATACATTTCATAAACCAAAACAAAAATAAATGAAATATTTCGAATTCGTATTAGATACTTACTATTCATTTAATTTTAAAAAATATCATTCGGTTTGGGTGGGTATTTTGGCCATAAATCTGAAAGTAAGTTTTGTATGAAACAGGACGCGCAGCCGTTCCTTTTAAGCGCCTCATTGGGTTCCTCACGCCTGTACGCAATTTAGCCTATGTAGCTACCTGGTTTTACCTGCTGGACTGGGTACTAAGGGGAATTTTTTCATTTACCGAAAATGCTAAATGAAATGTTCAGAGTAAAAGATAACAGTAAAAGTCATAGAAATTAGTTTTTTCATTTGGCATTTACCGTTCACTTTTACAAATAATCTTACAGGCCAGCGAAACAGAGCACATACAGCACCCGTAAATGCAAGGAAACAAACTGGCCGCCGTTATCAGTGACAACTGACAGTTCAGATGTTCAGGGGTTATATTCTTGATATCCGTTACCATTATTTCCGCGACAAATGAGAGTTCACTAATTTCTGACGGTGAAGCTATTAGAAATTATATGATACGAAATGTTAAAGTTTAGGACATGGAATAAAATTAAAGATTTAGATTTTTTATGTCGATTTCTTGCAAGTAAAGACTTAACTGCATTAATTGCGGACTTGATATACTCTCCCAGTAAATACAAGTAATACAAGTAATGGTTAATATATATATTTTTTTTTATGTATACCGCACAAGAGTCCCAACTGCTCCAAACCGTCTGGAGCTAGTGAGATTGGCTTCCCCAGTTGGGGAATGTTGTGAGGCTGAAGGTATTGGGGAGGGGATGGAGAAGGGGAGGAGGAAGGTGGGGAAATACCTTCAAATAAATTCAGATCTGGTCACCAAACACGGCTAAAAGCCATTTCAAGCAACGTTTCAATTCTTAATGGTGGTCTTTCACCAGGGCGATACTGACAGTATCTTCCATTCTGGAACGTGCGTAAAAATACTATATTTTGTTTTTAAATTAATTAATTGTGACAAATTAACAAATTAATTTTACTTGCGCACGCGGGGATTTGAACCCGCGGCCTTCGGATTCTTAGTCGAGAGCCTTACTCCTCGACCATGGAGGCCGTCAATAAAGTGAAATTACAGTCTGTCTTTCCTCCAACATTTCTCTCTCTTCCTAGAGCCCCCTCTTTAACCCGCTTCCCAATTTTGCCCAACCGGGTAGCGATATAGTGCCCCTCTATGTGCTCTGTACAGGGGTACTCTTGCGAGGTGATACATAAAATAAATAAAAAATAGAACAATATGTTTGTAACAAAACTTCGATCAATTATAATGCATATTAATTTTGTTTTCTTAAAAATGTATTCGAACAATTTTATGACATCTACATTACTAAAGGAGGGTCTCCTGCGAATGTTTTTTCTATACATTACACAAAAAACATATTCGAACAATCTTATGACATCTACATTACTAAAGGAGGGTCTTTGCGAATGTTTTTTCTATACATTACACAAAAAACATATTCGAACAATCTTATGACATCTACATTACTAAAGGAGGGTCTCCTGCGAATGTTTTTTCTATACATTACACAAAAAACATATTCGAACAATCTTATGACATCTACATTACTAAAGGAGGGTCTTTGCGAATGTTTTTTCTATACATTACACAAAAAACATATTCGAACAATCTTATGACATCTACATTACTAAAGGAGGGTCTTTGCGAATGTTTTTTCTATACATTACACAAAAAACATATTCGAACAATCTTATGACATCTACATTACTAAAGGAGGGTCTTTGCGAATGTTTTTTCTATACATTACACAAAAAACATATTCGAACAATCTTATGACATCTACATTACTAAAGGAGGGTCTTTGCGAATGTTTTTTCTATACATTACACAAAAAACATATTCGAACAATCTTATGACATCTACATTACTAAAGGAGGGTCTCCTGCGAATTATTAGATGGATTGATTCGTGTCTCTAAGGCCACTCTCTGACGATCCGGTAGGGAATCGACATAAACCTCATGCGTGATACCGACACATATATTTCAATGGGCGCTAGCTCACGACTCGGGGGGGAAGCGGGAGCGATGCGACGTATTTCTGTTATACCACAAGCGGGACAACAATTCAATAGCTTCTCGGTAAACACGCATCCAGTAAATCTATGCACTTCGTTTCGATCGTTTACGCGCCATTCATCCTTTGAGTTCAAACATGGAGCGGGTATGAATTTTCAGCTAATAATGGAGGTAGAGAAATATGCACGCCTTTATAATTATAAATTACCGGCATATGCAGTAAAGGGGACAACGGAGAAAGCTCGGTGTGCAATAGGAAGACTTATTATATATGGAGTAATGTGCTGGACCAGTCCATGGAAAGTTTTTTTTTTGACATTCGGTACATTTCCCGGAATTTGACATCATCTCTGGACAGTTTTCTGGTAGCAATAAATAACCTACAATGAATGTTACATTCGATGTAGGGGTGGACCTAAAACCTTCTTTTTTTCTCGTTCGAAGGAATAAATAGCATACCAGAGCCTCGTCTTCACTTGATTCACTCAAAATTTTTCAATTTTGGCTTTGAATCCGATAACATTCAGCGGTAAATGTGATAACAGAAATCTGCAATACCGACAATTTACTGGCGGCTACAATCACTGCAGACCCGATGTCGAGTCGATGGGGGGAAATATCGTGAAACATTTCTTGCATTTTTGCTGCACCCGGTTTATGTCGATTCCCTGCAGGACCGTCAGAAAGCGGGCTTAGTATGATCCACAGTTAGTAAGCTTGCCGAATGAACTTGAAACAGTTTTATTTTAAAGTTACTATTTATGGTTATACTAATAAGATATTTTTTAAAAATTGGGTTTATCCCAGAGTGACAGATACTCATAGTATCGCCCTGATAGAATATCACCAATCAGAATCGAAACATTGCTTGAAAATGCTTTAGTCATATTTGGTGACAAGATTGGACTAGCCAGATACTTCCCAACCTTCCTTTTATCCATCTCCTCCCCTTTCCCATTGCAATTAATCTCAAAACGTACCCCGATTGGAGATGCATTGATTCCGGACAGATGATAGCAGTTGGGACTCTTGTTTACACAAAAAAATGCACTAGTCATTATGTTCTACCCGATTTTTTCCCGTCCCCACTCCCTTATAAATACATAGCATACCGAAATTGTGGATGCCAAAAGCTCCCAATGGCTTCGGGCAGTTGGAACTTTTATGCGATTGTCACGTATGTATTTTAAATGGTGCGTGAGACTCTATTTTACAATTTTCAATCGTCATTTACGTAAATGTTTTTAAAATTTTCCATTGATTTGAAATTTAAACCGATTACTTTCCTACTTGATTTGGTGGAAACTTTATTACAAAAATCTAAATGTAAATTATCGTAAACACACCTCGCTCCTAGCGACCGAGGCAGTGCCCAACCAACTAACAATTTATTTAGCAGTCCTAGACAAGTGCGAGCAAGCATCAAGCAATATCGGTATTCAATATTCTTAAACTATTTATTTTACAAACTTTGAAATATGTCTTTAAAAATAAAAATCCCTTCCCCAATCCCTTCAGGCTCATAGCATACCTAATTGGGGATGCCATAGTCGCACTGAAGTCCGGTTAGTAGAGAGCAGTAATAGGGACTGTTATGCGATATTCACATTTACTTATCTTGTCTTGAATAAAAATCGTTCTGTAACTGCACACGCAGAATGGAGAGTACGTAAAATGATTTCATTGATTATTACTGTGATGTTTGTATAGATGTCTCTAGTGTTCATTACGATTAACAGTTCGTAGGGTCACCGACAGATGTCACTATAGCATAGTTTTACCTTCCCTATGTTAAAAGCAGAGGTACGAGCTCTTGAAGCTCATTTTGAATAATTGAGATTTAGAGACTACTAGTTACAGGACATTGGTCTCAAGGCTGTCCTTTCCTCGATAAAATTACACGATAATTATCTTCTTATATAATAAAAATAAAATTGTGATGACGTGTGTTTTATTGAGTCGTGCTCACACAATTATTAACAAAGCCTAAACCTATATTTACTTGATCATTCCCACCGGTTTCAATAGGCATTATTAACTTCCTAAATTAATATACGTACTTCTGCACGAAAATGATACGTAAATAAATATGATTAGTCATCAATGCACAGGTATATTGCTATTAAAACAAAATTAATTGATTGTTTTCGGAATTAGCAATCAATTATCTCGTATATACGTCACGATGCAAGTGAACGATGATGCAACCGGATCCAAGAAAAATTATTAAATGCTTTTAAATATTTCTCTTCGGCCTATCGAATCGACAATAGACGATATATATCGTATTGTAAAATTTTTGTGTACATTTGCCAGGGAACATTTACACTACCTCTTCCTGTGTCAACTGTGGTTGGAGGTGGATAAATGTGGAGAAAATCTTCTCTACCCAGTGAGCGGGCTGCCTATTGCTACTGTAGGGCTTTTACAACTGACAATAATTTACAGTAATAAACTGCTAACTTATAGAGGATACCGTTCATCGACGAAATTTGGTATGACAGTACAAGAAGCAAAAATCCACGAAAAGCAGATGATATAAAACTAATCAAAATTAAATATAATAATATTTAATAAATTAATATGAACAACTTTGTTCACACCACTTTAATATATAAACATGAACCAGTTTCGAAAGAAAAGCTTCCCTCATCAAGATAAACAGTATAGTAAAAAGAATGACAAGTATAGACAAATGATAAAATAGAAAATAATAATATGAGAATAGACAAATTACAAACATTATAAAAACATGTTAATATTTATATGTTAAAAGATTTGTATACAGAGGGATTATTATTAACCATTGAAGAAGATAATGTTAACACATCCCAAATGAACCACGAAACCGAAAAAACAACAGAAATTAAAAAGATTTCAGTCGCATCTGGCACTCGAACCCAGGACCTCTACCTATCCGGGGTAACCGCTTAACCAACTTAGCTAATGACACCAGTACAATTTACGCCATGTCGGTTTCGTGGTTCATTTGGGATGTGTTAATATTATCTTCTTCAATGATTAAAATATTACAATGAGGTTTACAAACTTCAATAAGTTATAAAAAATAAAATTGAAATATAAAATTTGTTTTACTTTTCTTGCACTCATTAGAATGCATTATTGTATTCATACATACATACATACTTACATATATTTAGTTTCAGACACAACAATAATTTGTTATTTATTTATTTATTATATTATATACGCCCTATATGGGCTTTTACATATTTAGTTACTTATAATAGTCACACAGGTGAAAAACACATCACAGTAGGTAGGTAGATAAAATAAAGAACAAATACAGGAATAACATAGTGTAAGTACTATTCCAAATAATTAGCTACAGAGGCGAATATTCAAAACATACCTCACATTCACTGATACTTAGTATAAGTAGAGTACTAGACATATATATTAACAATTATTGAGGATGTATGCAATAATCGTCTGTTTGTATTTGTATTCCGAGCAGTTGAACATATCTACTATATCTGAAAATGTATTACCTTCTGCGTGAAGTCTATGTAAAAGAGAAGTTTTGAATGACTCAGTCCTTAAATTATTCTTATAATTGAACAAAATTTTAGATCGAGTAATTCTATTTGTATTATTTGTGTAGTTTTATTCCGTAGGTATTCATGCTCCTTTTACTTCTTCCTTTAAAAATGATTTTTTATTTATAAAGTTTAATATTTTACTGGCTAAATAAATCTTATATGTTTTGTACACGATGCGAAACAAACAACATTTGATTATTGGGTTAAAAAACTTATTTTTACAAATTTACTTATCCACATCTTAATATCTACATATGACTTACCATTTCATATAACATTACGTTGCAAATAACTAATTTTGTTTAAAATTTCAAATCCGTATTTTGATTCTCCAGTTAAAAATTCATAATTCGAATTTTTTTTAAATCCGGATTATCCAGAATGTAATCTCTACGCACAGCGCGAGGAGAAATTTCTCAGTTCCGAGGAATGTGCGTAGGTCCTGAAATGATGACATTTAGTACAATGGCGGGTGGGAGCTCGAAGGGTCATTGTGTTCAGAGAATACGTGTCATAATATACTCGTAAATCACATTCTCGCGGGGATAGACGGTGAATCACTGTACAGGATTTCCTTGTTTCGTCAGATTAAGTAAGATTTGTTTACAAACTAGCTGATGTGCACCCGGCCTTGCTCGGGTTTAAATAAAGTTATGATGTGAATTCTTGCTTGTCATTAGGGTGCCATAATTAAATTGACAGCGAAAGTAACTATCTCCAAACAAATAAACATTTATTTGAGTATTTTATTTCATTCACAACGTTTAGTTTTTCTAAATATATCTAAATCATAAAGTTCTTAAGTAGGTACCTACTCGTGTTTTCCATTTAAAAAAAAATTCAACCCAAAAAACATTATTCTTTTGAACATGCAATCTGTGGCTAACCAGAGTGGTATATCTATGGGCTTAATGATTTTCATACTAATTTTAAAACGTTATAGAAACAGTTTTACATATTGGATTTCATTCAAACTACCTTCTAAACCTTCCCGGCACTAATAAAAACCAACTGTGCTATTTTTAGCGAAACCGGTCTAGTTATTTTCGAGAATATCGAGGACACACAAACTTACAAACTTATATTGATTTTTATATGTATATACATAATAATATGCTGTTACATCAAGTAGTAATGAGTACAATCGATATTCGAATGATGTTACGAAGTGTTATTTTTTACGAAACTAACTTTGCCATGTCCCGGCATTTCAGAATAACTTAGAATAAATTATATTATGGTCTTCTGTTACGTGTTTCTTCGTAAAACCAAACTGTCATCGCGATGTTTCTAAATGTCAAAGGGTATATTTACTAGTTAATTTATGACAAAGTCCTCCTTACGAATCAGCAGTTCTGTGAGGAACCCAATAGTAAATAGTATTTGATTTTCTATAGTCAGTGCATTATTCATGAATTTATGATGTTCTCACATTGTTACTTTTACACTGTTTTAAATTTAAATAAAATTAAATATCACCCGTGACGTGAATGTCCATTATGTCAATTAATTTAAATGTGTTTGGAATTATATATTTTTTTGGTTTCGTGAATACACTTTTAAGAGTGGGGAAATTTTTTTTTTTCCTTACTATATTAATCAGCGTTATATTAGGATCATTAGTTCGTTTATTAATTTATAATTGCTTAGGGTTCGGTTTTATAACCATACGTCCGTAATGCTTGATTCAATTTTTAACTAACATTTGGTCTACCGCCCGATTTCGCCGTTTTATAAACGTTTGTCAGATTACCAGTCGCTTTACAGCTGTCAGTGGTTGCCCGACAATCGATTATTTGAAACCGTTCACTATTTTAATTAAATGGACGACATATGTTTTGCATTTGTGATATGGATTCCTCATCGAGAAGTGAAAGTGATGACGAGAGAATGGCAATTATGGATTACAAAAAATGGATGGATAACGTTTCGTTAACGAAACGGTTCGTTACGT
The DNA here is from genome assembly GCA_022606495.2 of Halesus radiatus. Taxonomy (NCBI): domain Eukaryota; kingdom Metazoa; phylum Arthropoda; class Insecta; order Trichoptera; family Limnephilidae; genus Halesus; species Halesus radiatus. The sequence continues at coordinate 25,038 of JAHDVE020004833.1, read as the reverse complement.
AACAGAAATTTGATGATTCGTTTCGTTTAAAAACTGGCCCTAAGCAAATTTAATTTAAGGCCCTTTCTTTCGGTATATAAGGGTTTAGGCTCGTTTTTAGCACGCCATTATAAAGCAATTTCGAAAACACCGCCATCACTATGCGGAGAAAATAGCTTTCAACTGTACCTCACAGAATGAATATAGGATTTTTAATTATCAGAATTTCTTTCAAAGTAAATCGGTTTTACCCACAATAAATCATTTTAAACACCGTCTTAATTAAAATTGGGCGGGAGTAAATAAAATAATATAAGTAAGTCATCGCAATGTGGCCTAACCACAGTTTGAAAAGCTGTAACAACAATTTTAAAAAAATGCCTTCAGAACTTAATAATAACATTACTAAAATTGATTTAAGTACTTTGACAATTAAAGTACTTTGGTTATGCAAACTTTTTAACCAGTGTCTAGAGAAGGGTTACACCCCATTAGATTGGAGAAGGGCTGTGATCATGCCTCTATACAAAGGTAAAGGGTCACGCATGGAATGTGGAAATCACAGGGCTATTAGCCTGCTAAGTTCAGTTGGTAAGCTGTATGGTAGGATATTGATTGAAAGGGTACAAATGAAAACAAAGGATAAAATATGGGATGTGCAAGGCGCATTTATGAGTGGAAGGGGGTGCATGGATCAGATTTTCTCGTTGCGTATGCTCACAGAGAAGTTTCTGGCAAAAAAACAGAAACTTTTCTGTGCTTTTGTAGATCTACAAAAAGCATACGACAGAGTTGACAGAAAAAAGTTATGGAAGGTGTTGTCTAAGTATGGTGTGAATACAAATCTTATACAGGCAATCGCATCGCTGTACGAGGGAAGCGTTGCATGTGTTAGGGCAAACGGTGATTTTACGGGGTGGTTTGACATCACAAAAGGTGTTAAGCAAGGCTGCGTAATGTCACCGTGGTTATTCAATCTATACATGGATAATTGTATGCAAGAATTGAAAGAGGTGGGCCTGGGGGCGAAAATGAGTAGTCTGCAAGTATGTTGTCTGTTGTATGCTGATGATGCGGTGCTGATTGCTAACAGTATGGAAGATCTACAGTCCCTCGTAATCTAGGATGAACGAAGTATGTATGAATAATGAGCTAATGATGAATGTAAATAAGTCCAAAGTCATGGTGTTTGAAAGAAAGAGTACTAAAACAGTGTGCAATATAGTTGTGAATGATTAATACTTGGAGCAGGTCGATGAGTTTGTGTATTTGGGAAGTATGTTTACGAGAGATGGAAAGACTGATAGGGATATTGAAAGAAGGGTGAATGCAGGAAACTCCATTAACGGAGGACTGAACGCGGTTGGCGCAATCAAAAAGTTGTCCAAGGAAGCGAAGCTAGCAGTTCACAATGGAGTGCTGATACCAACCTTGATGTATGGCAGTGAGGCATGGAACTGACAGAGGAAGGATGAAAGTAGACTGAATGCTGTAGAAATGAGATCTTTGAGACGAATGTCTGGTAAAACCATGTATGATCGCGTGAAAAATGTTGAGATTCGTAAAGAATGCAAGGCTGATGTAAGCGTAGTGAGCAAGATTAAGAAAGGGACGCTTAGATGGTTTGGGCATGTAGAGCGAATGAAAGAAGAAAGGAGTGTAAGGAGAATATATGACGCGAATGTGAATGGAAGAAGAGGCCGGGGAAGCCCGAGGAAGACATGGCACGATCAAGTGAATCAAATACTCGAGTCGGGCCATGTCAGAAGTCGGAATAACAGAAGAGAATGTGAGGCGTTGTATGAATGTGAATGAAGCAAGAAGTGTATGCCAAGATCGAGTTGTTTGGCGGTCCGTCCTCTCTGCCTACCCCTGCGGTGAAACGGCCTGATGATTAGTTAGTTAAAAAATATATTTTGAATAACAATGATAAAGATAATACTTTGAATAAGTCGGGAGTATGTAAATTAATTTGTATCGATTGCAACTATTTTTACATCGGAAATTAGAGTTAAGGAACACGTAAGGTGTTTAAATAATAACAACTGTTCTGAATTTGCCCATCATATTTTAGAAACCAATCATTCGTTTGATAGAAATAAAGGTTACGTACAAATACCACTGGTTGACAATTGGACAAATTTGAAATTTTAGAAATAAGAAAAATTATTAATAACGAATTAAATTTAATAAATAATCAAATATATTTTTTTTAAATAGCCATCTCTTTAACTTATATTAATATTAATATTAATAATAATAATAATAATAATCATTTTTATTTTAATATCTTATATAAACGTATTATTCAATGTTTTATAATTATTTCGTTATTAGCATTTTTGATCAATTACTTACCTACTTTTATTCATTTTTGTTTATGCTTATATTTTGTATGTTCTTAATTTATTCTTATCATTTTTATCATTTGACTATACCTGAAATAATTTTTTTAGTATTCGTATATTCCCGAGGATCATAGCGTTGCTATCGAATTAAAAATATTTAATTAAAAATAAAAATAATTACCAAATGATAATTACATCAAAATACTAATAATTTATTTATTTCACTTAAAATAGAACATATATACAATGTATTGTACGACTGTATATCTATCAATTTTAAAAAATGTGTCGTTTGATACGTGTGTTGAATTATCCTGGAACCCGTGTAGTTAGTCTAGCTTAGTTGATAAAAAGGCATCGTATCCATTTTGAAGACATTTTGAGCATTTTTCTAGAATCGTTCCTATTAGTTCTATTCATCTTTTCTATCTAAATAGTACTGCAGCGCTTTGGTCGTATTACTATTACCATCTCGTGGTTTGATTTACTTGACAGAATTTATATTACATTATTTGTGCTCTTTGGGAAAAGAACTTAAATGGATTAAAAAGCCTAACCGAGGAAAGGAAAAAGGACAAAAATTTGGTCATAAACAATCAACTAAGGTTACTTTTTGTACTTACTGAATAATATTTTTTTAATATGTTATTAACTATTTGCTGCATCCTCTTCGGGCTACATCCCCGAGTTTCGTCGTCGGCTCACAAATCTGAGTGATACGTAACTCAATCTTATCAATATTACTCAATAATATTATCTTTTTTTGGTACTCAATTTTTAACGCACTTTTTTTTCCTCACACCACCAACCGGTACCTTCCAAACACACATACATAATCTCTTTATACCTAATTATTATACTTTTAGGTATATTATATTATCATACTAGGTCAATACTAACTTTTTCCCTTCTATTTTTGAATAATGGCACTTACTATGAAATAAACTTGTCAATTTAACTGTCCTAAAACGGGTTTTGTTCCCAGTAGGGGAGTCAAAACTTTCTTAAATGTTGATGTTGAATAATGCCTGTTTCAAATAAATAAATATTATTATTATTAGAGGCACCTGCTTGTATAAATACGTTCAGCACTGAGGGAGACATGACTAACTCCCAACAATGCCGACTAGATGCCCTCGAGTTCGTGCCGGCAGATATTAACTTGAAGAAGTACTGCCCCACGTCCCGAGTTGTCGCAACATATTGGCTTTAATGATACACATTACGGATCATGGACATATGTTGATTTTAGTCGCCTATTCGCCCCTAAAATGCCAATAAAGCTTTGATTCCCCCCCCCCTCCCCCACCCCCTGCCACACACCCGGCGCAACTCCTCCCCATACCATAATTATTCCGCTATCATACACAACACGTCTATCCAAGAGGAATCAAACATGAATTATGGTCAATTATGGTATCTGGCGATAAACCGCAGTGACCTCCTTTCGCCCCGGCTATAATATTCTTGCATTATTAAAATTTGGTTATTATTTGAATTTAAAAGGATGATTGTTTTTTATCACCACGTTTATGAAATGTCACCGGAGAAGAGAGCTTGAAAATAACTTAAATATCTTTAAAAAGCCATACGTACTTCCAGTAAACGTACTTCCAGTAAACGAGGATATTTGTTCAATAAGGAACTCTAGAACAATTCTTTTTTGTTATGTTTCAAATTTTCAAAGTCCGCCAAAACGCTCCAATCATTACCGTAATATCCGCAATAATAATTGGTTTACTCGTGAATACTTTAATTTGTTTCACTAATTATAGTTTTTTTTATATATCGAACGACGATTATAGAGCTCAAAGTCAAAAAAGTATTTAAAATACAAAACAAAATCGAAAAATAAAAATGTCCATACTAAACCAAAAACAGAATACACACGTGATGTCAGATGTTCCAAATGGTACCAACGTAACAAGGTGTTTTGATGAGGTGATTTTTTATTCTCTTTTAAATACCGATTTATACATTCTACGTATGAATCGGCGTTTGCTGATCTATACAAATTAAATTATTTTTAAATCCATTATATTTTTCACTGGACTTCCTTATTGACGGTGAATGGCATCGTATGTAAGGCATATTGACTGGAACGGTGCGGTGGTGTCGGATAGTGATAGTGATAAAGGTCGAATCGACGTGACCTCTCTCCCCACGCGTGCGGACCGTCAGGGGTTAGGCGCGAGGCGTGGAGTGCGGGACGGCGGATTGCCACGCGGCGCTTCCCACGGGCCATTACTAATGCAGGAGGTGGTGCGCGTGGAGCCCGCAAAGGTGACTTGGCGTCCCCTGTCTTCTCGCGGCACCGCACCGTGCTCCCGCTGTCGGCTCTCAGTCAGCATTCTTCACAAACGATAGTTGACAGCAAATGTCACTTGTTTCCAGCCAAATTCAATCACATTGTATTTTAGTTGGGTACGAGCACTGGGCAGTGAGCAAGCAGTGGGCGGTCGCCGCGAGGGGTGCTACCGCCTGTGTGCTGAAACCTAAAATGCAGCCCATGTCACGTATTTGTATAAGGAAGGATTCATATATATTGAGGTTTGCAAGTAGAAGGAGTGGACACATTGAAGTTCGCATCACTGTGAAATTTTTTTCATCAAATTTATCTATTTTTTATTATATAATCATTGGTTGTTGAGCCAATGTATCATTTGTCAATACCCCGCACGGGTTACCTGAAAGTAGCTTTACATTGTAGTCAGTGGCATTGCTACCGTACTTTTATTTTAAATGTGAATACCGTACAAACCTGCCGACTGCCAACACTGGAACAAGTAGGTGTATTATTACCATTTGTTCCTACCGTGTGAGGTGATCAATTTGACGTAAATATTATTTATTTATTTTTTATTACTTCTAATAACCTTGTGGAGTCATATTTATTAAATCAATAGTAATTACTTTAAACGAATTGAATATTTATTTAATAATATACGCCCTATATGGACTTTAACATATAAAGTTAGTTGTTAGTAAGACAGGTGCAAAACACATCACAGCAGGTTCAAAGATAATATATCGAGCATATACAGGAAAACATAGTGTAAGTACCATTCTAAGTAATAAGTTCAGAGGCGAAAAATCAAAACATACCTCAGATTCACTGTTACTTATACTCCAAACACATATATTAATAATTATACATGATGTATGCAATAATCGTTTCTTTGTACTATTCAGAGCAGTTGAAAATGTCTACTATATCTGAATATGTATTACGTATTGTGTGAAGTCGAGGTACCAGTGAATATTTGAATGACTCAGTTCTGAGATTATTGTTACAATTAAATAAAATTTTAGATCGGGTAGTTCTAGTTGGAATATTAAATGTAATTATACTGACGATATCAGGGCTGTCTATAAAACCATTAACAATTTTGAAAATAAATGCTAAATCAGAAACAATTCTAACTTTGTATTCACCACTATACTAATATACACATATCTACTTGTTTGAAAGAGATGCAAGTTCATCGTTTTTATTTTTTACCAAGTTACTTAGGAGGATTTTACAGGTTCTATGGCAACTGTTTTCTAGCATAGTTTGCAAAGTTTTTTTACAAATACATTCATTAATAAAATCATCCTGAAGCAAAACATAATCATTCAATTTGGAAACACTTATCTTACTTAAAATATAGAGTTGATTCTGGGCACTAATAAAAATATCGGGGGAAGAATCCAATTTTTTTTGCAAACTAAACCATACCAATGCTGTAGCAACAACGGGACTCTCAGTTGGTAATATTAACCTTTCTCTATCTAATTCCAAAATCAATTCTTCGGGTACATTTTCAACCTCTACCTCCTTATCTAATGACTGAAGCCATGCTACACATTTCTTTATTCCCATTTCCCTTCGCGATAACAACCAAATCTTGCTTCCAGATCATCATTCTGAAACTTGCCCAGTAGGGGGTAATCTACTTTGTACATGGAGAACATATGTGGGATTAATAATCGAGCTTGGGATGTTTGCGGACTTAAGGAACACTGACAGGAATAGTAACCCTCCAATTCTTTAACCATATGGACATGTTCTGTAAAAAGTTAAAATCATCCAAACTATCTTCTTTCATGGGTTCCCTGTGCGGATCGTTGAAGCGCTTTCCTTCGAGTGCGCTGTGCACGTTAATAATTTGCCACCATTTACAAAATACCCCCAGGGTCTACAAACATTTCAGTATTTTTAAGAGCAACACGTTTTAACCCTGCAATAGTTTTTTCATTAAATATTTTTAATGCTAATGAAACATTTTCTTTTTGAATACTACTAGGATACAATGATCTATATGACAGCATGAATACAAATTTAATAAGTAACTTTTCTTCTCTAGTTCATATACTAAACGTAAATGTTGAAGTAGAGCTTCTAACGTTCTATCAAAGTCTTCAATATTAGGAAATTTGATTACACATTTATCACTCTTCTTACATATCGCACACACTTAATTATGCGAACAGGATAAAAATATAAAATAATGTTCTACAATTATCTATCGGGTGAGGTGCACTGGACAGTAATATCCTATTGGGTTGGAACACTTCAAATGCTTTCCTATTTATAGCATTATTAAAGCTATTATTGAAAGGTAATATATTCAACCTCCCTCATAACATTTAATAACATTGATTTCAGTTGCACAGCAGTCAAATTATTTACTGCCACTATACTAACAACATCCTTATATTTTGACAAAATGCTAGAAATCGTAATTGAGCAGTTTCTGCAATTGTTGATGGATCAGTAATGGCTTCCATACAAATTACCCCCTTTAAAATTAAATTGAGGACTTTTCATCCAATTGCAAATTCACTAAAAGTTTTTTTTACACTACCCTTTATATCTTGATCAAATAAGCTAAAGTTTGAAATCAATTTATTAATATTTCTAGGGTGAAGAATGCACATATAATTACTATTATATAGCATATGTTACATGGCCGAAGAATGTACAAACGTAGATGCTGCAAACATTTAAGTATTTCCACTGTAACGATGGAGATTTTTAGGGTAGCGACATACTTAATTTATTCTATAATGAACATAATTCGCGGATCAGCGTCTGCGAAGTGTCTGTGCAGCATAATGAGAACATCACTTGAATCTAAAGCGGGGTGGTATTGTTATGGATAGACGACTCAATAAAATTGGTCAATTCGCTTAAATCGTCTACATTTCGAATTAAACCAATGTTTTTGGGTGACTCTTACTTACTAACTTATTACCTAAATGTAAATCTATTTGTAAATCACTCATCACTTTTATAGCCCCAAAACACAAGGCGTATTATTTGAATGAATTAAACACAACACCTTATGTAATGGTGTCTCCGTCAAAACCCTTTCTGGTTTAATTAAATTTGAAGTCCTTCCAGAAGAAAAGAATTTTGAACGTCGTCCAAAGATTTTACAGACTTTTCTTCACTATGCTTGTTGTGAGCGGTAGTTGATTTACACCCATCTTGTCTTGTTCTTGTAAATCACCTGAAATAAAACAACATAGGTTTGAAAAATGTTGAATTTTGTACGCCTCTATGGTGTTATTGTTTGGCAACCACACCTGATATCTCGGGTAAGATTGCTGTTGCGTCAACACAAATAGTGTATTTTCACTATTAATAATTTAATGTTACTGTCAATTATTGGCTTCTTTTACGATCTAGATATATACATTACTGGTTGTGTAAACATTAAAAGGAGTAGAATATCGATTAAAAATCATCTCTCGTTAGATAAATGTTAGCAACCATACTCAAGCGACAAATAACCAATCACATTGAGTTTGTAATGTCTTTGCAATTAACCTCAATTATAGAATGATGATTTTGTTGAAAATGTTATAATGTTATGAATAAAAGCTGTCTATCATATAGGAAACATAAACACATTTCTAAAGTAAATCTAAATTAGCACAAATCATAAATAAATCTGTAAATACATCTGCTCTATCAGCTAAAAGGTATCAACGATTCATCGATTCTTTATTGATTATTTGAAACGTCAAATAAGATTTGAACTTATCGTATTCGCATTATAAATATGAAATTTACTTATCAGTTCAATATCTACACTGTAAAATAGTCCGATCACTATGTTTATTTAATATGTTTGCTGTAAAACAACACAAATCAACAGTAACGAGAATCAACAACAATCGCCGCCATTTGTAAACTGAGAAGTGCAAGACTTCACTCTAGCTGCGTTCAAAAAACAGCACTTTCAAACGGCACTGACTCGATCACGTGACACTTTAAAATCCGTTTCGAGCCCGGGCCTGTTATGTAGTTGGCCTTGCTTATCGGCCTCCCGGTAAAATTAATCATATCGATGGCTTATACTGTTCAACAGTTCTGTCCTCGGCAAGCTCTAATTAATCGGATAAATTTATAAATTACATCAAGTTCCGTTGTAGGACACAACCTCATCAGCTGTAAACCGGACATTTTCAAATATTCAACATATCTGTAATTCATACCTAAATTTAAAAACACAGCCTACCTTTGGTCATAGAGCAATGTACGCCACTGCTACGAAGAAAAATTACATATAAGAATGTACCTATAGGTTTTGTACGTGATTTGGCGCTATATGCGTGGTGTAACCCCAAGTGACCAGCTCAGGTAAGGGGGCTTCATCGAAGCCAGCATAAAGTTAGCCTCTCAGAAGTTGGGCGTACTGTACAGAACCCACAAATACTGCAGATAGTACACAACTGCTGACCCTGTACAAATCCCCACCGTAGAATTTGGCAACCACCTCTTGTCGGAAGCCCATCTGGAAAAAAACTCTCGACTCTGTGCAAAAATGGACGGTCCGTTTGATAGATTCGCCTATCGTCACAAACGGGTTGCAATCTTTGGAGCACAGATGTCAGGTAGGAATGATGTCCTTGTTCCAGCGGTATTTCAATAATTCACTTCGGCACCAGTGCACAGTCCAGAAACACTCATTTAGGTCTACAGAGACCATTTTGATTTCAAATTGTACGCAAATTGTGTCTACTTCAAAAAGTATTAAACGATTTATCCCGAAAAATTTGTCATTCGGGATTCAAAATCGACAAAAACGGAAGAAAGTTCGATTTTTTTTTTTTAATCTCGACTACAAATCTGGAGGTTGTGGTTTTAAATCCCAGCGTGTGCATGTAAATTTTATTTAATTAATCTGCGTCGTTTTGCAATTAATTCATTAAAAATAAAATAAAACAGTATATTGACATTTTTATAATATTATTTAAATCGGTGTTATAAGATTGGACTCTAGTATCTCAATAACAAATCTGTAATGCTTTTACCATTATTTTTTCTCTTTAATTTTTTTTTTCTCAACTTATGTACAGGACAAGATGCATGCCTAAATATAATAATGCCCTACATTAAAAATAAAATAATACACTGTATATAATTAATATTATACAATAAAAAAATAAAAAAAAATATATATATTTATAGTGCGTTCCAAAGTGAAAGATGCTTGAAATGGCTTTAGCCGTGCTTAGTGCTAAGATCAGAATAGCCCGGTACCTCCCCACCTTCCTCTCCCCCATCGCCTTCCCCTCCTCATACATTTTACCCTTACAACATACCCCAATAACGATTGTCATAGTCCCACTGGCTTCGGACAGTTGGGACTCTTTGTATTTGCATAAAAAAATAGGAGTGTCAGGAAAATTCATAATGCGAAATTAAATTGCAGAAGAATTACTCAACCAATGCAAAAATGATGTGAAAAAAGGACCCACCATAAATAACATAATACCGACAGACTAATATATCAATATTAGGTAATATAACAAAAAAACGGGAATGGTCAGAACTATTCCTCTTGCACTTTGTTACCATCTGGTTAGAATTTTTTGGATGCGATTTTAACCTTTAGTGCTTTGAATTATGAATGAAAGGGAAATTATAATCGCTTGCGTTAATAAGCCTCTAGAAGCTTTCCATGCACGCGCCTGTCACGGACCTGACAAAAAATGACAGTAGATAGTTTTGCGAGAGAAATATGCAAATTTTTATAGGTTGTGGTACTTTAATGGCTTGAAATAAAACAAAATATGTTACGCATCATAAGAAATAACAAGTTATCATTAGAAATCCTCCGCTTCAAGAATATCTGAAGAAATAATCACCAAAGTCCCAATGACAGTGTGTTGTGCAAGGATTAGATTATGACGTAGACAAATTCGTTAAAATTTGTATGAATTTTCAAGAAAAACTCTCAAGTAGTCGCAATAAACAAACATAATGATTTTACGGGCAAAAAGAACACTGTAAACAGCGAAATTATAAGCAGTAAGGAATATTAAGAGCTGAAAAAACCTTATCTAGTTATAGTTGGGCTCAAAAACGGCACGTGTGACGTCACTAGCAGTGCTACCAACAGAACATTGTGTTTTGGTGGTACAGTTTTTAATTCACTTTTATATAACGATTTATAAAATCTACGTATAATTATATACAATAAAAGTTATATATTCATAATCGGTGTTTGCTGATCTATACGAATATATATTTTTAAAGCCATTATATTTTTTACCGGAGTTCCTTATTTCCCTCACTGGTTTTCAAACTGCACCTATTTCAGTCATATTGGTATGTATTTCAGAGAATTTAAAAGATTACAATTTGGGGATTTTTGTCGTTTGAAACCTTATACATTTTCCTGACTACCCATATAGAAATTACAGATAAATTATTTGTAGTATTGCTTGAGTTAGTAGAATACAAAGTGATGTTTTGGGTTTTTTTTAATTCTGGCTCTTAATAAAAATACCTACTGTCAAATTATGATAAAGTGAGGAAAGATGATTAAAAGAATCAATTTGCAAGCATAAAATTACGGATTTATATTTGGAAATAATACCTCTGTTTGATTCTTTCCTGTTTTTCGAGTAGGGTCATTGATTCATATCTCGGCATATGCAAGGTCAATTACCTAATAATTAGGAGGTAGTTAGCCAAATGTAGTTGGCCACTTATTGTACACATGCCACCTAATGTGGGGTCATATGCCGTGGTAACTGGACTATTTGGCACAATGATAAAAGTGATATAAAGTCAAGTTATTATAAATGATTTATTTGTAATAAACAAACAGCTTTTAATACAAATATATATACAAAGTAAGTTTAACAATAGGTAAGCCAACAACGTTTCTCGTGCTAACAATGGTTAAGTGCAGACGTTTTATTATAAAAAAAAATAAGATGGAAGGGGGGAGAGGAAGAGGAAGATAGGATCGGGACAGGAGATGCTATCAATACATTTTATACTCGTGCATCAATTTGTGGTCGTACGTATTACTTCGGTTCGATATTTTGAAAGGGTATTATGATATCATCGGAAACTGATTTTAGTGGCAACCAAATAATTTCGTAAATCGAGGAGGCTATGAAGCGAATGAAACTATAATTGCCTGACACACCGCCTGATTATTTTGACGCGGCGACATACTTATAATATTAGTTACTTATTACTCCAGAGCTTTGAATTATTTGTCTTGCTCCGTTTAACGAGGAACTTTGCGGGTAGCATGCGTGTGTGGTTGTATTTTATTAATTTATTTCATACTTTTGAGAAGTTGTTTTAGTTCTAGGTTGGTGGAATGTAAGATGTAATGAAGATCTCGTGAGTCGGCCCGAGTTTGTATGTGCAATATACAGTGAAGTGTTTTAGTGCAGTTGGGCGATATGTCTTTCAGTCTGTATTCGGTATTACATACATTTTGTATCCAGTATTTTATAATTATTGTGACTTTTGAAGAAGAACGGGATTTTGTTGTCGAGTTTGATACTTGCAACAGCTACTGTAAGTAATAACTTTACAGGAAACCACAAACTATTTTTTTAAGAGATTTGTGTAGGAGGAAAGACAGATGCCGGTGGCTTGTTCCTCAAACAAAGCGATTTATACAAAAACGAGTCGGCGAAACGACCCGTTCTCACGAAGCCAACATCAACTGTGAACGGATGTTCTGCTCGTATCCGTACCTTTTCCGAGCGGGCTCCATTGAAATATCTCTAGAACAGACTCAGCGTACCTACATTACGTCTGTGGATTAGAGATGGCAGTCGGTTTGTTAACAACGGATTGCTAATCAGACGAACTGCCCTCCTTTGCACAGAATCAAGCAGGTTTATCAACTCAGAGGTGACTTCCGAATTCAACTATTGGACGTACTTGTGATTTTTATAGGAATATTAGTTAAAAAAAGCAATTTCGGAATATGTGAGCGTGAATATTTTTTCCCGGAGTGATGGTAAAATAATATTATGCGATATGAGGTTTGAACAGAATTTCACAAAAAATGGTCTAGTATGATACATTGTTTTAGTATGACAGCAAACCCTGGAGAATAACTTACCTAAAACATTCAACATACTAAGCAAAATTATGAAATGTGAATAAGGAAGTCCAGTCCAATTTTTGTTATCAATAATGACGTTCAAACTTAAATAGCAGTAGATATATTCGTTTTTTTTTCTAAAGTTAGCTTTCATAGTTAAAATAATTTTCAAAGACCGATAAAACGCTCCAAATCTATGGCCGGTCGGTTTTGATCAGTGTTGAGGTTAGAATGTCAAATTTCAAAACAAGGATAAGATTAACCGTACATACTTTTATATTCTATTCATGGTAAACCATAACTAAACATAAGTAATAAAATTATTAACTTTTTTAGAAACTTTAACTCGAAGAATAATAATAATATTGAGCACTAACATTACCATAATATCCGTATTGATAATTGGTTTGCTCATGAATAATCTAATTTCTTTCCTTAATTTTATATTTTTATATTGAACAACAATGAAGAGCTTAAACTCACCCAAATTATGTTTAAATTTTGCCAAAACTAAAAAAACTACATATTTAAAATACAAAACAAAATCGAAAAATAAAAATGTCCAAGCTAATCCAAAAAAGAATGCGCACGTGACGTCAAATGTCTCAAAATGCAATGGTACCAATATAACAAGATGTTTTGATAAGATGATTATAATAAAAGTAATATATTCAGAATCGGCGTTTGCTGATCTATATGAATACATATTTTTAAAACCGTTATATTTTTCACGGCAGTTCCTTATTGCCAACAAGAGTTAGAAAAATGGCTCCTATCTAGAAATACCTTATATTAGGCGGTTATGTCAATTCGTAGTTTATGTTCTTTACATATGTGTCAATAATAATAGCCCAGGAACCCGCGAACAATGAAAATGTTATATTTTCCACCAGTAAGAAGCTCACTGGAATATGCCTCACCAATTTAGAATCCTCAGTATAAAGTGTACATTGATAGTATAGAACGCATTCAAAAGAAATTTATAAAATATCTTACCTGTAAATTCAACAATAGCTTTCAACGTACCTTTCAACCTTTGCGGTAAAGGCGAACGGTATCTGATTTAACATTTCTACATACAATTCTAAATAATCATATCGACTGTACCGAGCTTCTGTCCCTAATTAATTCCAACCTACCTCTGAGAACTTCGAATTAACTGTGCTCTTCATTTCTTCAAAAATATTAACCTAAACAATTAAAACATTAATATTTTTTTCGTATTCACTGACCACATTTAAAGGGAGAATTTTGGCAATAATATTAACTGCTCAATGCGCATACATATGGCATCACTTATATATTATGTAGACCACCACTTCTCAGTTCTCACACCTACAAACACATGCACATACACCCACACTTATACACTACACATGTCAACGACAAATACAAGTATAAATCAGAAATTACGAAGAAACATATCCTACTTTGTAAATTTAATTTCCGGAAATTGTTTTTCAATACAACAGACGAACTGTTGTTTCGATAATAAAAATTAAATATATATTTGTAATTAATCTAATAAATAATCTGAATTAATATTTTTATTGAAAATCCCCTTGATAAATTACTCAACTAGACAATTTTTTTATTCAATTAAAATTATTTTACCATATTGGCAATTGAAAATTATTTTACCATATTGGCAACTGAAAATTATTTTACCATATTGGCATCTGAAAATTATTTTACCATATTGGAAACTGAAAATTATTTTACCATATTGGCAACTGAAAATTATTTTACCATATTGGCAACTGAAAATTATTTTACCATATTGGAAACTGAAAATTATTTTACCATATTGGCAACTGAAAATTATTTTACCATATTGGCAACTGAAAATTATTCTATTTGAGCCCATTTAAAAAAGTAACGTTACAAAAAATTATAGCTTGGAGGGTTTTATCCATTTATGGTACAGTCGGTTCTCCAAATTCAATTAAACGTATCGATATTTTCAGAACCTACCTATCTATGTATATCGACCTTTGTCACTCATCCTGATGAGTTGCTTTATGTTACGAGGTAACCGCACATCCATTAGGGATAGACCGTAAGACGAATTGTAGGTACTACTTACTTGACGGTCTAGTCAAGACACATTAAATTTGTATTGACGTCATATATTGATTGTTTTGTACCTGCTAAGCTATATTACTGCCAAATCAAAAGTTCATGTTTTATGTAATAGTTCATTCTAGAGTATGTGGAAAAACATTTGAATGAATGCATCCACAAAAGTACTTCGCCAAGTATTGAGCCCACGAAATTGGGGCGCAGCGTCTCACCATTCTGTTAGAGAGGGCGTTCTTTGGGTCGAGTTATGAAATTGAATTTTTCTCGTTGAACGGAGTACAGAGCAAATTATTATGTGTTTCAGGTGTCAGAAACGGATCAAAGTATTTATTTATTCATCTTAGTGCTCAATAGGAGAACCTGTGTTGAGAGCAGACAAAGCTTACAGAATTTACAAAGTTTACAATGTTTACATTGTATCATACTTAATAATAATAATATTTATTTTTTTGGAACACACATCATGTACGAACAACAAAATGTACGAATTCAATTCAATTCTTTATTCCTTTCATTTTTTTTACAAAATTTACATTTTAAGGCATTTTTAAAGATATTGTTAGATAAGACAGGATGTACAACATCCAAAATATTACTTAGAAAAAATAATAAAAATTAAAAGAAAGAAGGTAGACATATATAATCTCGGTAAATTGCACCCTGGTATTATACAAGTAGCGACAAAGCTTTATGTTTAAATGCAGCTTCATTGATGCTAAATATGTCGATATCCGAAGTGATTCTATTTAACAGCAAGATTGCCCTCCCCACCGGCATGACCATTGGCAAGTTGGTCCTGCAGGCCGGGAGATAAAACAGTCTATGCTGTCGGTGACGGAGATAACCATCGGGAACATAGAAATTAATGCTCTCCATGATAGCCGAGCTTTCGAACCATCCGCGAATCAGTCCGAAGAAAACATTGACTGCCCAATTGGGAACAAATCCCGTCTTAGGACAGTCAAATTGACAAGTTTAGTTCATGTTAAGTGCCATTATACAAAAATAGAAGGGAAAAAAGCTAATAAGTACAAAGAGATGTGAAGAATACTCGTAGTATAGAAAACAAAAACAATTACTCGTATGTCTACCAGATAATTTGAGTACAGTACGAGTATAATAATTTATTATGCGGATGTTTTTTTTAAAAGCATTGAATTTTGATCTGTCTTGGCTTATAATTAATTATGCAACGAATACAAAAAAAGTCTGCGGCGCATAATTTCCTTCTGGCCATCTTCATAGTGTAAATCGTCAATGTTGAATGATGTTCCTTCCTTGCTGTAGACGGTGAGGCGCGTGGTGCGGACAGGAGGAGTGCGGGCAGGAGGACAGGTGGGGTTCGGACAGGAGGAGTGCGGGCAGGAGGACAGGCGGATGGAAGGCGCAGGGCGCGAGGTGGCGTGCCAGGTATGCGGGGACAAGGCGTCGGGCCGCCACTACGGGGTGCCCTCGTGCGACGGCTGCAGAGGATTCTTCAAAAGGAGCATCCGCAGGTATTCTGCCATTGTCAGCTCCATTTTATCACCTCTTTCTATTAATTTAAGTTATTTGTACATTCCGTCGTTTATGGGAAAGCGATATTGCGGTAGGCCGTTCACGCCGTTAAGATCTCCACTGTAACACTTGTCATCGTATTCGTCAAGAGGACAAGGCTTCATCAAATCTAACGATGAGATGCCTTGACAATTCTGCTGCTGAGAGATCCGTCGTAAACCTTCTTTCTCTTACGTGTGTCGTTTATGATAAAGAGGAAAATACTGCGATATGCTTCTGATTATGATTCTGCCGTTGAGATATATGTTGGAACCTACCCCTCTTCCTGCTTGATGACATTTTGAGCGGCTGGCGTGATGGCAAAAGTTATATTATTACTTACTATTATCATAATAAACGACTCTTCTCTATGCCGCGCCTCCAGTGAATTGTCCAAAATGTCAATATCTATATAACTAATTATGTTTTAAGTAAATAATAACTTACTTTTTCTAATTATTTATTAAGTACTTCATATTAAATTATATTATTTATATACGTTACATATTATTCTTTTATATTACACATTGTTATTTTGTTCACTTATTTTGAGATTGAACAGTTTTTTTTTATATTCTTATTCGATTCTCCGTTTTCAGGCTATCGGGAAGGAGATTGTATATATGTACACCCTCATGGCCTATGTTTCTTTTACCACTTTCAGTCTTTACTATTCGTGTACACTTTATTATGTTGTTTTGTGTAGTGTTCGTGTACTTTCGATGATTTTTTATAAATGTATTTTGTAGATTAATAGGCATACATTATATTCGTACAGTTTTATGATTTTCAGCAAGTTCGTTTCTTGGTATAGCTTTTTTGTGGGGGTTCTATTCTGTATTATTTATAATTCGTTCAAGTATGTGTGTGTTTCCCCATATTTCTCTTAGGTAATTTAGGTGGGACTGGATTAAACTAAAGTATAGGCCCCTCTTAACGTGTGCTGGTAAAATATGATCTATTTTACCGAATACACCAATTAGTGGGATTATTTTTTCTTTTAGTTTTTTAATGTGTTGTTTAAAGGACGAGTGTTTATCAATATATAGGCCCAGGTATATTTTTTACTATCTGAAATGCGTAGGTTTCTTTCTTCAATTTGTAAAAGTTTATGAATCGGCGTTTTTGTGAACTTCAGACCATGTAAACAGTTTTTTTTAACATTAATTGTTAATATTTTTTTTAACTAGCCAATTGTTTAACATATTGAGATTCAGTTGAGATTTTTCTAATAATATTTCCAGGTTTTTGCCAAAGTTAAATGTTGTAGCGTCATCTGCGAACAACAATATTTTACCATTTAGATTTAATTGACATATATCATTTATTTATATATGGAATAAAAGTGGCCCCAGTATGAAACCTTGAGGAACTCCATAGTTAATATTATTGAGATGTGACTGTTTTTTATCTCCTATGCTAACATATTGTTTTCTGTTGTTTAGATACAATTTTTAACCAGTTACACTTGTTTTTTCTATTTTTTTACCAATATTTCATGAGTCACGGTGTCGAAGACTTTTTGGGGGTCTACTAGAATTGCTATGACATAATTTCCATTATCTATATTGGTTCTATGGTTATTTATAAGATATTTAGATACAGGAAGAGTGTTTGACCTTTTTTCTAAAACCGTATTGTTTAGCACACAATTCTTGGAAGTTGGTGTTTGGTTTCTTATATGTTACGCCGATATTCACACTTAGTTTATTTAAGTGTATCCACAGGAAGTTGTTGTCTGGATCTACTATGTTGTCGATTAGATTGTATTATAAGTTTATATATAAATATCGACACTCCTCCCCCGATGGCCTCCGATCTGCAGGATGCTTCATGATTATAGCCTTCGACATTGATGTATGGTAGGTCCGTTTCTTTGAGCCAATTCTCTGATATGAGAGTGATGTTGTTTTTTTTATTGATTTTAGTAAACAATTTAGGGATCTCGTCAACTTTTCCTATCAGGCTTCTAACATTGACATATAGAAATGAAAGTGAAGCTTGTTTTTTTTTGTCTCCAACTGTTTGTAGAGAATTACGTCATCTAATACTTAATACTTAATTGAGTTTATATCTTGTTTAAACTATGTAAATATTGAATTTTTTGAATGAATGTCATTCGCTTAATGACAGCTAACAGCTGTCATCCGGGAGAACCAGAACCGCATTTAAGCAAGAAGTTTTTAAGCCTAAGGAAAGGGATAAGAAATTTTCCTTAAAAATAACGGGAATTGCACTCCGGTTAGTATATTGGGAACTCGTAGTTGATATCCATCCAATAATAAACCACTCAACTGCACACTATTTAAACATTTTTCATCAAGCACATTAATTTAATATAATGTAATTTAATATTTTATAAATGAAATTCTCAAAAAGGAAGATAATGTGTGCAGGCGGCCAAAGGGGGGACTGTAGTAAATACAAGACAAGGCTAATATCAGATACATTGTATACGGTGTTTTCTCCACACCCCCCATAATGTAGAAAGCTGCTATTTCTCACCCTATTGAATATTGGTTTAGTGAGGTCTGTGGCCTGCGGGAGAAGGCTGTCAGGTCAACCACTGCCGCCGCCGCCGATATTATGTAAATACAGATCACACCATGCTTCATTTGTCCCCCATTCTACTCGAACTTTGACAAACTGACAAAGAAATTTGTTACCAATGATCAATCACTATTTCATATTCTTTCTTCTCAACGAACAAGAGAGACAAATTTCCTCTCGTGCAACCTTCATTAGTAATAATAATAATTGGATGATTTGCATAGCGCCGTTTTTGTGAAAATCACCTCAAGGGCGCTGTACAAATATTACTTCCTATTCTTTATCTAATTATGTACAAACAGATACAGAAAAACACATATTTTCCTGCAGCTGGCAGGTCGCTTCAGATGAACACGGTTTTATTAGAAAATTTAAGTATAGAGATGAAAGTTTTACAGTTGCTATTTTATCCTCCTCCTCTATTGATGTTACATTTATTAGAAGATTGTTGGCACAAGAAGAGTCGGTATTTATTTGAAATATTTAAAATGTTTAGGACTGGAGAATATTTATTAAATGACCTTAAAAAGCGTAAGAAGTTTTTATAATAGATGTTAACCTTTTTTTACACATTTAGTTATTTAGAGTTGCGGGCCATGGACGCATTTGCGTACCGCAATTAGCGCAATTTGTATTTTATTTATTTTTATTTCTTTTTTTAATAAGTGACTTTAAGAAAGCAATGGCTAGCCTAGATAAGCAATTTACGGGTGCATTTGTTCAGTTTATGCATACGATTGTCTGAAAAGACGAGTTTTAAGTTTAGTTCCGGATTCTGTCGAGTCTTTGATTTGATTTAAGTTACAATACGAAAGCACGATCCCCGAACTTAGTACTGGATATGAAAAAATATAATTTAACGTTTTAGGCACTCCTCCGTTACTTGATCAAACGTCACCTTTAACTACGTGGCTTTAAAGTTTATGGTTTGAAAATACATTGACAAAGTTAATATTATTTTTGGTGGCAAGGTTATCAATTATAATCATTAATTTCACTGCCGGCAACCCGGGCGTTTATTGGCATCAAATTTAAACATTTACATGTACTTTACCCGTCTCACTAGACGATGTCTGTTCTGAGACGGGTTAATGATTAATAACGTTCAAATAATTAAACAGAAAATGTCATGAACTTGTTTATTAATATTTATTTCTTTCTTTTACCAAACAATAAAATCACACTACCTAGAGAGCTAGATTGTAATTTCATATACATACTCGTATACTCATGGCGCCATAACAGAACCGACTTTTACTATATATCATGCATTGGATAAAAAGAAATGTGTTTGATAGTATCTCGTATACAATACTAGAAAATATTCATAGACTATCTGCTTTATTAATTAAATTTAGAAAAGTTATCTGAAAGAAGAATTATTTGCGATTTAAAATGTTTGATTAGGATTGTTAATTCAATGTTTTATACCCCTGAACTGCTATATTTCATGTTCCCGGTAGGACAGTTACAAGACAGTACCTACCATTTTATTGTGACAATTCAACTTCAGCGTCGCAATATTATACTCCTATGCGACGAGTGGGGATCAAATACATCGATGTTGTTGATACATTTAGTACATAAATGTTACAGTATAGGCACCGAGTAGAGTTAGGTTATTTTCATCGAGTAGAGTTAGGTTATTTGAAACTACTTAACTCTGGATAAAAGTGTCAAATTATGTTAACGAATGAATTAAATAATATACATTGTATTCACCACTTCCTTAAAGCGATGTACTCTGCATTAGAAGTAATACTTAATAGCAAATAGTAATTTATTAATAATGACGCCACAAAGTGAAAACCAATCGTTTGAAGTAATTATGAAATTACATTGTTACTTTTTATATTATCTATTATAATATGTACTTTTTTCAATATTATTCGTAAATGTCCAATGTAAAAGCATGTAATGGGTGTAAATAAATAATTAAAAAATTAAAATAAATTGTAATTATTGGCAAGGTTAGAGGTATTGATTTGAAAGCTATCTAACCCAAAATAAGCCAAAAGGTCAAATTAAAGATCTCACTAAGTGAAGATGAAATGTTGGTTTTTAGAATCCCCCAAGGACCTCTTTTAGAGATATGTCAATCTAATGTTGAAATTAAATGTTTTGCTGATGACACTGACTTGGAACTAGATTACCATTGCCGCCAATCACAACGTTAAGATTATCTCAACATAAAAAACCTTCTCTCTACAAGAGAAAGTACCAAAAAATTCATTAATATAACCACTCACTCCAAAAATTGTATAAATGATATTCCATGTAATTATAGACTGCTAAACTAAATCATAAATCTAATAACACGACGCGATAAAACTAAACATAGCCCAATACATAAAATACCATACTTCTCTATTTTTACTTGAAATATACTTTAATATTATCAACCTTAGTCGAAAGTATTTCTAATTACCTGTGTATTATTTATTAAGGGATTTGCCTTCTGTAACCAAAACAAAGTCAAAAAATGTATTTATTTTCAAATTCTATACCTAATTTACATTTACAGAGCAAAAATAAAACAAATTTAATAACAAACCATCGATTGTAAAAAATGACTCAAAAAATCTAATCCCATAAATAGATGCTGCCCAAGTAGCCGAAAATGCCGGACCAAATGCCCTGAAAAAATAAAAATCTACTACCAAAATACAAGAGGACTTCGTACGAAACTACATGATCTTTACACAGACATGATATATTCATCCTTACCGAAACGTGGCTCGTCCCAGAAATAAAGTCTCCAGAACTCGGTTTTACGAACCACACGATATTTCGGTGCGACAGAAACTCAAAATCTAGTACCAAATCAAGAGGAGGCGGAGTTCTGATAGTAACTAAGGAAACTTTATCAGTGAAAAAATTAAACACACAAAATAGCTCGCTGGAGCAATTATTTGTGCAAATTATTACCCCCCATGGAAAAAATCATTATTGGAACTATCTACATACCGCCGAACTCAGATGTTCAAACTTACAAGAAACACTGTGAAGACATTGAGTTTCTCATTTCAAAACATCCTACATCTAAAATTATTATCGTCGGTGATTACAATCTTCCCAATTTGAAATGGAACTTTAGTGACAATGGCTATATTATAAATGAAAGTTCTAATGACCCAGCACGTGAAGTGGTAGATACGATAAACTATTTGAATTTACATCAACAGAATTTTGTGTACAATACATGTGACCGCATTTTAGATCTAGCTCTCTCTAACTGCTGTAAACTGTGTGTTGAAAAGTCAAACGATCCGCTCATATCGGTGGATAGTCATCATCCTCACCTTCATATTATGGTTAGTATGTACATATACAAACCCACATTGAAACAAACAACACTCAACTTCAAAAACGTCGATTACGATTCTATTAATTACCAGCTCACTTATACTGATTGGACTTTCTTGACTGATGATAGTGATATTGAACAAACCCCAGAAAAACTTTTTCAAACATTTTCCAACAATATAAAATGTTATGTACCATCGTATGCACCAAAACAAAGAACATATCCAATTTGGTTCTCCACGGACCTTATATTACTGCTCAAATAAAAAAAAAACAGTTACACAAAATTTTTAAACTTACTCACCTAATCGATGACTACTCAAACTTTTCAGCAACGAGAAAAAAATGTAAAATACTATCCAAACTGTGCTATAAAGCACACATCACCTCCATTGAGAAAAATGCACTGGAGACAAAAAATCTGGAGAATTTTGTCAAAAAATTAAACAATGAAGGCTCAGACTACCCCCTACAATACATTATGATGGCAAAATAGCTAATAGCACCATCGACGTTGTTAATTTGTTTGCGGATCATTTCCAAAGCGTATACGAAGATGAAATATCTGAAAATAAAATACCATCGTATACATATCATAACACGTTACATTTACAGAACTACCACATTACACGGGAATCCTGCCTAAATAAAATACTTTCCCTTGACCCCAACAAATCTTCAGGCCCAGATAACATTTCGCCAATATTTTTCAAACAATGCGCATCTGCAATATCAAGTCACTTACCATATTATTTACCCATTTACTTTCTTCTGGACATTTTCCAACTCGTTGGAAATCTAGTTATATTACCCCAATTTTCAAAAAAAGTGATGACAAAGACATAAAAAAAACAATCGTCCTATATGTATACAATCAGCACTCCCAAACATTTTTTAAATCCCTTGTTCTCGACTTAATTTATCCATTAATACTCAAAGTAATTGATAAAAAAACAACACGGGTTCGTCAGTGGAAGATCAACTGCTACTAATCTATTGCTTTACCAAAACTATATTACGGAATCCTTCACGAATAAAAAACAAGTTTAAAAGCTTTCGATAAAGTATCCCATAAATTTGTACTTATTAAATTATATGCACTAGGACTGAGGGGCAATAAAGCATAGATTGGTTCTCAAGTAACTTATCTAACAGAATCTTGTTCGTCAAAATCAAGACTTTAAAATCTAAGGTACTTAATGCAACTAGTGGTCTGCTGCAAGGAAGTCATCTCGGTCCCATTCTATTCCTAATATTCATTAATGACATCATAACTTGTTTCGACGATGTAGAAGTTCTACTTTTTGCCGATGATATTAAACTATACAAAGAAATATCCAATATTAGCGACTGCATAATCTTACAGTTAAACATCGATAAATTACATAATTGGTGTATCGCTAATAACTTATTTCTCAACGTTGATAAATGCAAGACACTAACATTTTGTCGAATCAAAACCCCGTTATCATTTAACTACGCTATAGATAACAAAATCTTGGAAAAAGTCAACGAAATTAGTGATTTCGGAGTTTTGTTTGATACGCAATTAAATTTTGTAAATCACATACAACAAATAACTAATAAAGGTATGAAGACACTAGGATATATAATTAGAACTATCAAAGACTTTGATTCGCTGGAAGTTATAAAAATCGTATATTTGTCATTAGTGCGCAGCATATTAGAATACAATTCAATAGTGTGGTCCCCATACTATCTCATTCATATAAAAAATATTGAACGCGTGCAGCGCAAATTTTTACGTTTTATTAACTTAAAACTACACATACCAATACAACACATAAACTATACATTCTTGCTAAATACACTCAAAATACATACTCCAGAAAACAGAAGAAAAATAACGGACTTAACTTTTTTATTTAAAATTATTTATTCCTTATTAGACTGTTGTGAACTCCTGCAACTAATCAACTTCAAAGTACCTCATCGACAAACTCGGCAAAATATGTTATTCTGTAACAATAATTCTGGGACTAACTACCAAATACATACACCCATTTCTCGTCTATATATACTTGGAAATAAATTCACCTCTGCTATAGATATATTTAATATAAGTTTACCCATGTTTAAAAGATACCTGAACGATATTTTTATGTTGCAACAATTATAAGAGCATCGCATAAGAGCTATTGTTTAATTATTATTTTCTTATATATATATATATATATATATATTATCTTCGTAATTATCTACAATCTAAAAACTTGTTCCTCTTTTTTCTTTCTATGTATCATATACTATATTATGTATTATGCAATTTCGTACATTTTTACATCATCCGAAATATAAAAACAAATATTATGCATTAATTCAGCCTATTGCAGTATGGCATTATTGATGGGGCGGGGCCTATGAAGCCTCCCTACAGCTAATTATTACAAATCATCATTAAAATCACCATTAAAAAACCCCACGACTTCCTTGCTCTAAAGATATTTCGCGAATTTAATGTATCATCTAATACAGAATTATATAAAAGAGAGGCTTTATATCAAATCTACAAAGAATTTTTCATCAATAAAATTCACTCCACTGATGTACGGTATAAGCAATAGATTGAAAACAAACGGTTTAATAGCCGTCCCGATGCTAAGAACGACCACGGCACACCACTACTTGTACTTGTATTTAGGTATAAGATGGTACAATATATTATTATCCATTAAAGTAACCGAAACATTGAAATGAACAATTCGACTCCCTGAACTTGGATAATGATGTTAAATACTATCTAGCATATAAATTACTATTAATATTATTATTCTAAAATTGTTCTGTTGATTTACCTTTGTAGTTATTTAATAAGTTTTTAATATTGTTTACATATTGAATTGTTTTTATTTTTT